>JAOXJP010144739.1:0-13267 GCA_025762735.1 Platanus orientalis | reverse complement strand
ACTTTGACGTGATTAATAAATGGGTGGGGTTTGGGTTAACCCATATAGTCGTATACCCCTAATTTGACATGACATGAATTTGACCTCGCCAACACAAATTACTGCATAACCTGCAAACCCGACATGAACCCAACATGAAATAAGCAGGCTAGGGTTAACATGTTTTTAATCAAAGCGGGTCAACCCAATTTGACACGATTAATAAATGGGTTAGGTTCAAGTTGAGCCATATAGTTGTAAACCCTTATCTTGACATGACACAAACCTGACCCACTAACACAAATTGACACCCCTATCAAGACCTTTAAAAAAAGGGCAAAAATTCTGCTCTAGTTTGTACCACCCATATTTTATCCAACTCATGTCTGATATAAACTTTGAAGCAATTATTTACTTTGCTCCCCGAGCTTTGAAGATTGGTTTTTTTTTTGAAGGTAGTGCTGCAGAGCAGTTTTTGAAAAACAAGTTGATTGTTGATTTCAAGAGATTCAGCTTTTCCTCCAAGTATTCGTTGGGGTGGGCACGGACTAGGCCAGCCTTAGGCTCAAACATTTATTGAGGGCCGGGCTTGGGTTTACCTCTACCAAGCTCGAAGTCCAAACTTATATATATATATATATTAAGTCTTTTGAAATTAATAATATTACATAACTTAATTGGTAAAAATATTTTTTTTACAAAAGGTCTTGTATTCAACTCCTAATGAAATCAATGATTTTATATAAGAAACAATCCTTAGAATTTAAATATATAGGTTTCTAAGCTTTAAAAAATTAGTAATATTTTATTGTTTAATTGGTAATAAAACATGATAGGTCTAGAGTTTGAACATAAGTTTTAAACATTAAAATCTTTTGAAATTCATGGGTCTGAACTCTGAAGTCCAAAAAATTAAATAGGGACGGGCCTAGGCCTCAATCTATTAAAAAATTTCGGGCCCGGACTACCTTGGCCCGGTCAATGCCCACCCCTAGGTATAAGCTGTAATTCTTCTGCACAAATAATCACGATGAATGTCTTTACGATGGAGTGGGTGAAGGTATTGAACCGCGTTTCACTGGGTTGAGTCGGGTCCCTTCCTGCCTTGCATTCTTGGCCGGTTCGATCTCTTCCCAAAATGCTCTCGCCCTGCATTTCTCGAACCCTATTTGGCGCCAAAAATTTCCCGGGGAAGCTTTCGTCGATTTGGGCGCGAGAGCTAAAATGAAAGACGAAAGCCGAATTCGAAAATCCTTACTTCCACTTTCCCGCCATCTTCTGGTTATATTCTACCACTTTCGTTCCCTCTTTCTCTAAATTGCTGAGGAACATTCCAACTAACAAATTCTATAACTGTTCTTGGTTGATTAGGGGAATGGATCTCTCAGACATCGCGAGAAGGCTAGGGCTTTCAGATGCCAAAGCCTTAATCCGAAAGGCCGAGGAGCTTCGCCGTCTCAGCGACATTCAATTCGATTCGTCGATCATCGGAGTCGTAAGTTTTTTTTTTTTTATATTATTTTTTGATCGATTGCTTCTCCTTCGTCTTATTTGGATCAATTTATTATCGTTTTGGTCTGGTTATGTTCTTAATTGCAGGGAGAGATATGTAAAGCAATAATCTGCTTGGAGATCGCTGCAACGAGGTGTTCTGTTTATTCAATCTGTTTATACTATATGTTGTTTATATATTGGATTGTTTCTCTTTTGCTTTGATTTTTTTTCTTCTTTCTTTTCTTGATTGGATTAGATCGGTGCAGGTCGCAAGTTATTTTTGATCGGCAGACTGCGATAAGGTTGAGTGGGATGTCGGAGAAGGCGTATAATAGGTCGTTCAATGCGATGCAGAACGGTCTCGGTGTCAAGTGAGTGCCTGTTTTTTTTTTTTCCCCCTCATTTTAATTGCAAATTTAATACTCTGCGTTTTATTGGAGGGATTTCATTCAAATGAATCAAATTGACTCTATAGGACGAAGCTGGATGTTAGAGAATTGGGGATCCAATTTGGATGCGTTAGGCTCATTCCTTTTGTGCAGAAGGGATTATCTCTGTAAGTTTCACCTCCATCTCCGCTGTGTTGAATATCTTGTTGATGGAATTTCACTTCATTTATTACATATATTTCAGAGATCTGATGCAACCTCAATCAGACTCAAGTGTTTCTCTACTCAAATCTCTCTAACTGTGAATAAATCCCATCAGGATTATCTGTAATTGATTTTCACTCCATTGGACCTGAGTTTCTGAAATTTTATTTCGACCTATAGCTCACTGATCTGTCAACTGGGTTGGCATTGTAATTTAAAGACATCTTAGCTGCACTATATTTCTTGGAAAGTTAATTGAGGATTGTTTGTTTATTGTATGCTTAGTTGTTGTCTTCACATACATTTGATAAAATGCTTATATGACGGGTAATCATGTAAATAGCGTGGAAGGGGTATTTTCATGCTTCCTCATCGATCTGCCATTCATGAAGTGTACACACAGGCATGTCATGGACATCCTTAGGCCTTTTATTATTTATTTTTTATGGGTCATACCCCTAGCCAGCCTGGTTTGTTAACCTTCACACTGCCTAGCCTGATGAATGGTTATGGTTAACAATTTATTGGGTGCTCATGATCGTTCGGTGATAGCGCTTGGAGATCTTGATAGCCTAAATACAACTGCATGTGTGCCTCCATGGGTTGGTACCAAGTACATATTAGATACTACGCTGCAATGTAACCACTGCTTACTAGAGCTCCTCCAGTATTTCATCATTCTGTCTGTTTTATTTATATATTCCTTAAGAGTGAATGTTTGTTCTTATGCATATTTCCTTGTCTAATGTTGTTGATTTTCAGCTACAAGGATCGATTTCTTGCTGCATTACCAGCTTCTCGGCAGGCTAGTGCTGACTTCTCTCGGCCTGTGTTTACAGCAGTTGCTTTCTATCTTTGTGCAAAGAGACATAAGGTAGTTGACTCTGTGTGTGTGTGTGTGCCCATGGGCGATATTGAACTAACTTTTTTTGTTACAGTTTTCTTATATTGGAATGCTTACTTTCTTCACAGCTTAAGGTAGACAAACTGAAGTTGATTGAGCTCTGTGGCACATCAGAATCTGAATTTGCTAGTGTAAGACATGTTGTCTTTTTCCCTAGTGGTTCTTAAGACCCTTGGTCTATTACTCTGTACATTCCCCCCTCCCCTCTTTTTTCTTCTTTCTTTAATAAAGATTTTTATTCATAAGAAAAGACATGTTGTCTTTTATTTTGGCCATTTATGAGTGTAGTCATGTTTTTTCTTCCTTCTAATATGGTATATTTGGAGCTACAATTGCAGGTCTCTACCTCTATGAAGGATATCTGCTTTGATGTTTTTGGGATCTCAAAGGAAAAGAAAGACCCAAGAGCTGTGAAAGGGAATCGAGGTATTTACCTGACATTTAGCAGGCCAACCTCCTGTTAAACCTTGCCCTCTTTATGTTCTAATTGTATTTAACCTTGAGAATGCATTGCTTAAAATTTATACAACAGCATCAAACTGTCCATACGATTTTGGTAACTTTTTTTTTTTTTTTTTCAATTTTTTTAATTGACACATCCATAAACAGAGCTGCTAGATGCACTACCTGGTAAGAGGAGACGGGAGGATGATGGCGATATATCTGAGGACTCATCTGTTGATGATGAAGATGGATTAGAGGTACTTAAAGCATATTTAATTTCTCTTATCCTGTATTTGCAAGTAACATGCATTTCAAATTATACCAGGAAGAAATTCATGCATGGGAAGATATACTTGCTGAACCCTTTATGGCTTCTACTTAGTGAATATTTCTTATCTCACGTAAATTCTACTTATGCTCCCATTGTCTGCAATACTACAATTGCTCCCACTTCAAGTTATTGGGGGACTTGTTCCACCCAGTAATGGATATTATTGCAGTACCTTCTTATCTATATGTTTCTTCAACTGTCTTGTAGACTTAATTCACATTGTCCTTGGGCTCTATCCCAATTTTAGGAATATTATTGCTCTTGCAGAAGTGTTTTTTTTTTTTACTTAGAAATTTGTTCCTGAGCATTGAAGAGTCCAGTTTCACTGTCTAAGCCAAGCCAATACAGTTTGGCATCTATGTTTCTTCTGTGTTGCATTATGGTTGAAAGATCAATTTGGGCTCAGTTTTACCTATAACATAATAAGAAAGTTATGTGATTTAACACAAGATCTGAATTTACTATATATAATGTGCTTAAACTTGATAAAAACATTGAGGTAATCAATTTAAAAAATATAGACATGACAGAATGAGGAGCCTAGGAATCTATTAGACCAAAGGGCAATATAGTCTCACTGGAGATTTGGTTTCCTTGCCTCAATAGGACTGCTTGCCATGTTAAGTGATGTTTCTTTATGGGGATTACTATTGTATTTGTGAGGCTAACCTAGAAACTCACAAAGTCAAGATGGTGGCTATAGGTAGCAGTTTGTCATGAAGTCTGCTGTTTCCCTTCTTTTCCAGCTTTTCTTGAAATATTAAGATTAGTTCTTCATGATAAGTTATATGATGAAAAAGAACAAAAACTTAGTTGTCCTTTAATGGACCTTATCTTTTTTTTCTTCTTTTTCTTACATAGGTAATCTGTGTTACATCTGTCGAGGACAAAAATCTTCCATTTATCTTAAATTCAGATTCCTTATATCCTAATTCAGGGCCATCATTTTCCCCCTCCAATTTTGCTATCCTTGTTTTGCTGCCCATCCATGGAATAAATCATAGTTTGGGTCATCAAAAAGTGATTAGATATACATTATTGTAGAAGCAGTGTTTATATATTAAAATTGGTAGGCTTATACCTTTTGTTATCAAATACCAGCAATTATTAGGATCCTAACCAACTGAATAGATTTTTTCTTATTTTCAATTAAGTTGTTGATTGTTGGACTAACATTGGATTCTAATGCAAAGTATGCATTTGCAGCTTCCAAGTTACAAGAGACATAAACGGATGGAGAAGCTTGCTTATGATGAGTGGAAGTCCTCTGTTGTTGCATCTAATGAACATAGTAAGGTGGCAGGTATGTGTGGGATTGTATTCTTCTTAGTAGTTTCTCTTATATGCTCTCCAATGCCCGATCTGATGAATATACCCTCTACTGATATTTCTTTGCCAGTTCCTCCTAAGCAGAAGAAGCAAGCTCGACTCAACTTTGTTAAGAAGGTTCCTGAGAGGATCGAGCTAGAAGCTTAGTGAAATAACATGTATGATGTATCCCTTCATTATACAAAGTTTACGGGTGGATTTTGCTGCCTTGAGATTCTCAATTCTGGTATACATTGGAAATCAAGATAGAGTACTTTTGATTGTATTTATTGGGAATTTTCCTCGTGGAATGAGGATAGACTCCACTTATGTATTATCATTTATTTATTTTTCATTATCTCTTTCAACAATACACATTGAATGACAACACTGCACATTACAGAGCATCTTCGTGCTTTTGATGTAACTACCATATAGGGTGGATTGAAATTACATGTTGAGATTGTTTTGACCAATTTAACTGGAGCCATTACGGTCTACTGTGGCACAATAACTAATTGCTGACACTAGTGAAATATACCCCTAAAATTAAAGGTCCTATGTTTTTTCTTTTGCTGGGGAACTACTAAAGGTTGTATCTAATATTTCTCTAATCTCCAAATCACTTCGTAGATGTGGGAAGAGAGTGTTGCTGATGTTAAACGGTGCTAGGCCTGTGCTCTTTTACACGTGGTTCCAAATTGTTGTTATTTGGGTTAAAATCTACCATGACAAACACTTAAAAACAGTCATACTGAAAAATGCATCTTTTTTTTTTTGTTTTTTTGTTAAGTAAATAAATTTGTAATAAAGTACAGTATTTTTTATCCAAAGAAAAATATAGTATTTAAGTTCAGTGATATTGCCCACATCCACAGCATAAGAGAACCAAGTTCCATTAAGCATCGTATTAAAAATTGATATAGTTTTAATATCTTGACAAAATGTTTCATACCATAGGTAGTGATATTAAACTTCATTGTTATGTTTTCATGTAACATTTCTTAATTTTTTGATACATTTCATATCATTTTAATTAGATGGCAGTCATAATTGGAATGCTTCGGTCAACATGTATAGACATATAACAACAGCCTTGTCCCAATTATTTGGGGTTGGCTACATGAATCCTGTTATGCTATTCTGCTCTATTTAAGGCTATATCTGTTGTTAAATTATAAGCTGTCATGTCTCCCCTTAATACTTCAACCCAGGTCAATTTTGGCCTTCTTCTAATCCTTCTAACACTGTCTCACTCATCATTGGCAGTCATCAACATGTATAGGCATTGAAAATTATCAGTTGGATATCGAACTGTGTAACATTTTGATTGAAAATAAATGTCTCAGTCCAATATTTTGAATTTTGTGGCTAGGAATGATCATTTTAACATGTCATTTTTTTATTTAATTCTATTATATTCATATATAATTCATTAACAATGGTCATGTGGCCCATTTTATTAGATTTCCATTGAAGGAATAATCAAATGCATTTCATATGCAAAAAAGATACCCAACACCTTCAATCAAGTACTTTTGTTTATTTACTTCATTTTCCTCAACTAGTATAGTAATATAGTGAAATAATAATTTAGAGATTTATGCTTCTTTTATTTTTTTAGGCATCAATAAATATTTTGAAAGATTATGTGTTGTTTCCATGCGTTGATTTATAGTTACTGACATTTTCATCCTTTTAAACTTTGTCACTAAGTATGATACACAAAGAAATGCAAGGCCTTTATCAACCTCTATTCTCTAAAACTTAGAAGTGAAAATCAAAGCATTTACACGCCCTGTTCATGTAGTACTTTTACATTACTAGGTCCTGTGTTCAACTCCTACTAGCTGCTAATGCTGGTGGCCACGGACTGCAAGGCGAAGCCTTGTTTCGGAAGCCTTGTTCGGGGTGGAGGGATTAGTCCTATGGTGCGCGCAAGCTGGCCCAGGGATACCCTTCATACTTTTACATTATTCTCACAGAAGCCTCTCACAAGTAATCTCTCACTCAATTCCCTTCTTCCACAATTTGTGGTGCTCTATATAAACGTTTCCACCACAACCAGTCCTTTCCAATTTAAAATATGGAGAACTGACCTCTATCAAACTTGAAGTCTTTCAAAAATTCCAATTTTCACATAGAAGGAAAGCTTTCTTCTATTCTTATACATACAAAAGAAAAAAAAAGACTAATTTCTAGACAGTCAAATTTCTTATTGACAACTTTTGTTTAGAAGTTCAAATCTAATACCTTGGATTATTCTCTAATCAAACAATTGAGAAAACAAACTTCTACAATCTCCACATTATCTTGTTGTGCAGCCTAATCTATTGAGCTTCATTTGCATATTTTTGAAGATACATAACCTTTGACATCCGTCCAACACTCTCCACCATGGTTCAAATTCTCGGAACTACCTAGTAGATTATTTGTGCTTATCCTAGAGCATCCTTTTTGAACATCAAAGCAACTCCAGTGCCACCTACACCTAGAAGTCAAGTCAAATAACTCTTGATTTGGTCCACTTGTTCACTGCTAAACAGCATATTATGAAGAAACGTTTGGTTTTCACGTACTAGCTACACACACTTCATTAGTCTAGTTTTAATTCCAACTAATTTGATCATAACATGGAAAAAGTCAAGTGTGTAACTTCCAACAATTGATTTAGCCAGTCAACTTGGGGTAAGGACATGGTTTTATTATCTTCTAAATAGACACTTCACTATTACCAATTATCTGAAAGCTAAGATGAATACCTATCTTTGTCTTGATTACAAAAGAGATGTTTGTTGCACAATTGGAACTTTACCTATAGCTGTCTTCCTAACTAGGTGGTAAAGATTACAATACTTCTTCCAATTCATTGGAACCAGATAATGTGTTGTTTTGACTATTCCACCTTCAGCTGTACAAATCAGCCCTTAGAGTGGTTAAGTGATTACATTGTGTTGCATTTTTTAAAATGTCTCACCACCTAAAGTGTGAGTGCATGCAAACCATTCTATCAAAAATCTTGATTTTCACTTGTCTTAATACTAGCTATTTTACAAGTAAAACCATAACCTCAGGGGATAACACTGTAGACACATGAAATTTACACAAATTACAAATAAGGGTCAACACATTCACAAATCTACACAAAAGACTCAACAATCATAAATGGGCCTCACACTTATAAAGTAAGCCTAAATACATGGACAAATCCATTGGGTCTAGTCCAGGTTTTAAATAATAACCTGTAAGATCACCAAGCCCACTTATCTTAGCCCATTAGCAAGTTCAAACAACTTGTATGGGATCTACATGAGAGAGATTTGAATAAATTCAAATATATATTCTCTAAGGTAAAGAATGAAAGTTATGCTATCCATGGAGTACAAATAATTTCATAAATTGTCATTCTCTCCAAATAAGGATTGTGCAACCATTCTTTTACGCTAAAATAGGTAAAAGCATCCAATCAACACCTAATCAAGGGTTTGACAAAATTCTAACCTTAAGTCTACAAATACACCCATTTCGCATAGAGAAATGACATTTTACAAAAGACTTTAAATAAGAAGCTCTGGAGAGAAGAAGGTTCCAATCTCTAAAACTCTCCAAAGACTTAAAGATTTAAGGCATACTTTATAGTTTCAGAATGCGCCATAAATCTGACCCTGAGAGTGAGATTCGTAGTGGTTTTTCTCTATTTTGATCAAGCGCGAAGCTCCGAGAAGAAACCGATTCATCCACAATCAAGCATCATCAATATCTAAATCCAAGAAACACGCTATCAGACCCTTGGACCTTCATCGACAAGAATTAGAGGTTACTCTTTTGTAAAAGAGTGTAAAATCAAAAAGTTGTATTTCATTTCATTAAATACATAAATCCATTTATTGAATTTGTTACATATATTTTGTGTTGTGGATTTACGCATGAAATTTGTGTCTACAAACACCACATATTTGAACATATCAAGATATTCTTTTATAGAACAAACACGAATGTATCATCTTGAATTTGATATATTTATAACTATATTTGCTTAGAACATTTGGAAAGGTTGTAACATTGTTGTTTTTGAAAATAAAAGTTTTAATTCCTTCAATGTCTCCTCTGCTTCTTTCAAGATGCTTGATGAAGCTAATAAAAGAAAGCCAAACTTTTTGGAGTCGGATGTAAATGATGCATATTCGAGATGGAACCCTTCGACTGATGCATTTTGAAACCCAACTTTGATGGGGGTTTTTGTGGGGCAAATCTTAAAGCAGGAGTTGGTATGTATTGCTCGGGATAGTAGGGGGAGATTTTTTTTTGCTAAACCTGATGGTGTAGACATCGGCGTTTGGGAGGGGTTTAGATTCCCCCGCTCGCCCGTGGTTTTCGGGTCCACTTTTTGACTTGTGATGCCGGTGTGTGAAAGGTCGCTAACCCTCTTACGGGAAGGTTAGGCGTTTCTGGGAGTCGCCACCAACTCAGGGTTAACCAATGGAGTTGGACATCGGTTTTCCTTTTTTGGGGAAGAAGAGAAGTCTAGACCTGAAGGTTTAGGGGTTTTAACTCCTAATACTGGTCTACATTACTGAGATAAAGGGTAAGTTGTTTAGTTGCATTTAGGGAAGGTGTTAGGCACCCCAAATACCTGCCTTTTTAGGGCGGTTTCTGTCATTCATACATGTTTTGAATTATGCTAAAGTCCATACTTGTTAAATGTAAAGTTATTGGTCTTAGACCACCCCTGTGGTGTGATCATAGCAGTTGCTCCTGAGACATAGTCTCAAGTTGTCTACATACCTGATCTTGTGGTTCGGGTGTTCCTAGGGTTTTGTCGGGATCAAACTGCATGTAGTTCTAGGGGTTATGCAAATCTCGATAGTCAAGTATGTCTGATTGTGAGAGTGATTCATGATAGATTCATTTTAGATTATTTATATACTTACAAAGTACTCCACGTTGCTGCAAAATGTAAACAAGTTAGCTAAATGGACGTAGGGACTACGTTGTACCAATGTGCGTAGTTTTAAGAACCTAATTGGGCAATGACCAAGTCTCAAGGTCTTTGGGTCGCAAACCACCGCGACATGATCCTGAGGTAAGGTGGGGACTGTAAAAGTTTAGGACGGGTTGAAAGGTAGTGAATAGGTAGGTTGACTCAGCCTGATTGCACTGACATAGTAACTACGATTCAAGCGTTGTCTTCTAGGTAAAATTCGGGTGTCTGATGCACTTGGAAATCCCAAGCATATAGTCAACCCTACTATGGTTGTTGAAAAGCTGAATTGGATAAGATGGAGGTTGTAACAGGTCGGGAAATGTTGAAAGGTGGTGATTGGCCTCATATATCCTGCGCTTAGACAAAGATACAAATAACACAATTGATAATTAGACAAGTATTCCAAGAAATAATATAATGAAATGGGTAGCCATACCTTTTTTGATGCTTTACACGGAGCGAATGAGACTATGAGAGGTTAGTAACAAGTAAGGACACTTGATTACACATGAGAATAGTAGAATAGAACCAGTATGTGAATGAATGAGTCTTTAATTTAAACAAAGAGATCAAATTGGATTTATTGCACATAAAAACGTCAATCACAACAAATTATATGGTTAGATATGCCTTCTATTGAATAACATACAAGCAATATGCCTTCTATTGAATAGCACACAAGCTGTGGTGCTGACATTAGATGAAAGGGGAAGATTCAAACAACCAAGGAACTTAACATGCTGAATTTGAGATGAACCCATAAGGACAAAACATTGAAACTCAATTATTTCATCTTTAACCAAATTGAATTATGAATGTAAAAAATGTTTCATAACTTAACCACAAGATGGAGAAGGCTTTTCAAAAGAATCATATCCACCCACATGTATAACACCAATAAAACCAAAATAAATAAAGAAGACAAAATTTACTTCAACTTTCAAAACACACCTAATCTTCTAATGATGACAAGATTTCACTATGGATGCCTAGTCTACCATCATGGCTCAATGACAAAGGTGTCAATGAAAATATATAGAAACAAATATGGATATGAATACACAACTTAACCAACTCAAGATAACATAAACAATACAAATATGTTAATGAAATTCCCCATTTTCTACTTACCATGAGCAATACAAAAATAAAAAAAATCAGAAGATATCCAATTAGTGTAAGTGTTAAAACAAAATAGTGAAAGGAGAAGCACATCACAAAATTGAGAGAGACACCAAAACAATTTGCACTATCCCTTATTGCATATGTAGTTTTGGTTTTCTTCCTACATCTTCACGGCTAGGCAAAAGCATGATTCTTGAAGACCCTTGGCTCCCAAATCGTGGCACAAAGGGGAAAGGGATATAAAAAAAAGAGTTGGGCTGAAAGTGTGGGGTTTTGTATAAGAAGGGGTCTGTAGAGAGAAAACAAAAGTTGTGGAGTGGTTTTGGTTGCTGGTAAAGAGAGAAAGAGCTGAGAGGGTTTTTTGTCATTGGTAGATAAAGAGAGGAGATTTTTGGTTGTTGGTAGAGAGAGAAAAAGCTGGGAGAGGGTTTTTTTGTCACTGGTAGAGAGAGAGGGCTCTGATTTTTGGTTACTGTAAAGAGAGAGAGCTGGGAGAGGTTTTTTTGTCACTTGTGGAGAGAGAAAGGGCTGTGATTTTTTGTTCCTATAGAGAGAGAAAGAGCTGGGAGAGGGTTTTTTTTGTCACTGATAGAGAGAAAGGCCTGTGATTTTTGGTAACTGTAGAGAGAGAAAGAGTTGGGAGAGGCTTTTTTGTCACTGGTACAGAGAGAAAGGGCTATGATTTTTGGTTACTGTAGAGAGAGAAAGAGCTGGGAGAGGGTTTTTGTCACTGGTATAGAGAGAAAGGGCTATGATTTTTGGTTACTGTAGAGAGAGAGACCTGGGAGAGGGTTTTTTGTCACTGTACAGAGAGAGAGTTGTGAGTACTAGTTACTATAGAGAGAAAGAGAGAAAAAATGAGAGAAAGGAGGGGCGATAGAGAGAGGGAGCTGTAGAGAGAGGAGGAGCTGTAAAGAGAGGGGGAGCTGCAAAGAGAAGGGGTAGTTGACTGTGAGAGGGGGATCAATAGAGAGAGGGGGATGTTCGTGAGCTGGGAGCTGGGAGTTAAGAGGGAAAGAGAGCTGGGAGAGCTGAGAGAGTTGGGGTTGTGCTTGACCAGGGAGCTGAGAGAAAAATGGGGAGCTGAGAGAGAAAGAGAAAGAGAGGGAGGGATCTGAGCGTACTTGAATCTAGCACTAGCTGAGCGTGCAGCAAACCCCCCTCTTTCTTCTTCTTCTCCTCTTTCTTATTTTTCTATTTTTCTTTCCTTCCTTCCCTGCACCCCCAACAACAAGAGAGAGAGAGGGAGATATAGAGCGAGAAAGAGAGAGACCTGCGGTGCTAGCTGAGCACCTCCACCCAAAGAGAGTGAGAGCGTCCACCTTTTCACACCTGTTTTTCTTTCTTTTTATATTTCTTTTCTTCTTCTTTTTCTTCCATTTTTCCTATTTTTTATTATTTTTTAAGGTAAGTGGTTGACACCTTGCAATGCCATGCGCCATGTGGCGGGACAAGAGACACCTTGCCATGCGACGCGCCATGTGGCGGGACAAGAGACACCTTGCAATGCCATATGCCACGTGGTGAGACAAGAAAGGTATTTTGGGAAATCTTTGCAGATTCGGCTTGGATCCGCTTTTTGGCGCACCAACCTCCAATAGACGTAAACTTATAGTGCTTTTCAAGGTTCTTGGGCATTTCGAGTACACTGGCGTAGTCAGAATTGGATTCCAACATATGCAGGATGACAAATAGTGACGACACGATAATTCAAGAAATGTTCGGTTGCATTTTGGAGGGGTAAAATGGTCAAATTTCAAATGGGTTAATTCACATAAAATGCAACCCTAGATTTCTTCGAAATGTTGGTTCAATCATCTGGTACTTGATCATGAAATTATATGCAAACTCGTATCCTAAAAAATCTTGTATTTCGGTTATGGTGATGATTCAGAGCTAGTGGGGTCCCCCGTAAAAATTCCTCAAGAGACAGACTTTTGAGGGTTGAAGAACTTAGGATGTGGAGGAATTAGTTGGCTGTCTTTTGGGTGCCAGGGGCACCTCTGAAGGCTCAACGAGTGTTAAAACTCAATTGTACGGGAGGAGCGAAACTGCGAGAACATGAGTGGTAAAACCATAATTTGTTAGCCAAGAATGCTTCACAC
>JAOXJP010144728.1:0-13267 GCA_025762735.1 Platanus orientalis | reverse complement strand
GATGTGTTGGCCCTGATGTCATTATTACTTTAGACACTCTAAGTTGTCTTACTAAATCCGGAGTGCAGTTTCTCATCTTATCACCAATTGATGCTACTTGTAGGTTCCAACCAATACATTCATTCTAATTCTGTTCTCTTAGTCTTGCTATTCATTCATCTCAACATCTTTATTTTTGCTACACTCGTTTAATATATATGTTGTTTCTTGGTTGCAAAACATTTTGCTCCATGAAACATGCTTTGTCCTGCATAAAAAAAAAAAAAAAAAAAAGGCAACTGTTAAACAGATTATGCATCAATCAAACAGCACTCTAGTAAGTACCTTGCCCTTGCTTGGCCATGTCGATGGATGAGGCAACGACGATAGGGACTGAACCAAAACGGAGTTGCATTATGGGTCCATATTTTTGGGAAAGTTGGTGGATGAAATGGTGGGGAAGAGAGCCGATGAGGTTGAGGTTGCCGATGATTGGCCATGGTTTTGGGCTGGGTGGAAGGTTCAATCGCTGGCAACGGAAGCCGGTGATGGAAGTGAACTGAGAAAAAGATGAGTGCTATCGTTGCCAACAACGCCATTGCGTATATAGTCAAGAGAGGCGGCTCCGAGTCCATGAGTGGTGGCTGTGAGAGATTGGTGGAGGTGGCCAGGTTTCAGGTAATTTACAATTGAGTTATAGTTTATTTTATTTAGACTCAACTTCTACCCTCCAAGTGGATTTAATGTGTTATTTAATAGTAAAGTCGATCTCTAAATGTCATACTTTGTTATTAATCTCTTTGATTCATGATGCTCTTCATTTTTATTTTATTTAAAGTCGATTGATGCTTTGTGTATCTTCGCGAAGGGCTCAATTTTCAGTGGAAGAGCAGTGCAATCTTTAAATAACTCTTATAATAATCATTCATCACATATCACTCTTTATCACCTTATTAACGAAGCAAATGTTCAAGTATGGACCATGGAAATCGAGCTACTTACATTGGATCCTATATTAGTATGTCAAGATTAAAAGATTCAATGTTTTAAATTTGACTCTTACTTAAAGAGTTATGTAGCATGCATGTAAGATAGTGAATGTTTATACAAGAGATACAAATAAAATTATTAAAACAATAAAGAGAAATAAATTAGGTTCCTACTTAAATCATTAACATACAAATTTAGATAGTTATTAAATTATAGTCACAATGCATTAGAAGAGTTAGAGAACTCAAAGTAATAGACAAGATGTAGTCCTAATTTATGAATTAAGAAAACCAACTAAATTAGGGAAATATGAATTGTACTAGACGGAAGGATGATTATTCCGTAACACTTTAATACACCTAAAGATGGGTTTCAAGAGATTTCGGTATGCTGAGAAACTACCTATGTATCAAAGTCCAGCAAACATGTCATTAAGGAATTTTAACAAACAACATAAGTGCAGAGAATTGAAGTAGGTCAAATAACAAAAGTATGGAGGCCAAAACTAGGGAATTAATTAGGAATTCAAATGACTATAATTAGGATCATAGAGGACTTACGTTTATGGGTTGTGGCGTTAGATAAACACCCTAGAAAATCACTCCTAGCAACCTCAATCTATACCATAATATTCACCAATATTACCCCAACACAATGTTGGCATGAGTTGGCATGAGTTGTGCTTAATTATAGGATATTTGGTGTATTATATAATTATGTTAATTATAGGAGAGATCTCTAAAATTTCCTGATTGATATTGTAATTATAGTTTCTATGTAATAGTTGTAATTAGATCAATTAGTCTGTAATTAGATTAATTAGTTTATTTCTTTCCTAATTTAGTTTTTGTTGTACCACTATATATTTTTCCTCCACAAAGAGATGAATACAATGAAAAACTTCTCCACTATCGTTTTGTTTGTCATGGTATCAGAGCAGGAATAATTGATATACTTGTTTCTGAAACTATCTCTAAAATTGCAAACCTGTTCTTGCTTTAATCTTAGATCTCTAAGGTCTGCCATATTTTTGTTACTGCCCTAAACCACTACAATATTTTTTTGCTGCTACCCTAAATTTTTTTTTCCTTACAAAATGGTTAGTGACACATTTGATAATTTCAAAATTGCTCTTGAGAAATTGACTAGTCGAACCAAGTATGATTCCTGGACTCGGATTTCTCGCATGTCCATTGCCAGCAAGAAAAAACTTGATTATATTACTGGCACGAAGAAGGCCCCCGAGAAAACTAATGTTGAAGCCTGTGAAACTTGGGAAGAGGAAAATTGTACTGTTCAAACATGGCTTCTTAATTCAATGGAGAAGCATGTTAGAGTTCTCTTCGATCGTCTTCCTACAACATGGGTGATCTGGCGTGCTGTAGAGAAGACTTATACTATGAGTAGTAATTCTTCCAAAGTTTATGAGTTAACACGAAGATCTGTCAACATCAAACAAGAAGGTCGTACCCTGGAGGCTTACTATGAAGAACTACAAACAATCTGGTAGAAACTCAATGCTATCAATCCTCCTTATATCAAGAATGAAATTGATCTCTACACTCACTTAGCAACTGTCACAAATTTTTCGTGTTTACATCTTATTGGCAGGATTAAATTCTCATCTTGATGCGGCTCGTGCCCATGTGCTTCATTTTGATCATCTTCCTGATGTCCTAAAAGCTTATGCCATGATTTGTGAGGAGAATATCTGCTTGAAAACTATATGGAGTGAGGAAAAGGCTAGTGGCAGTGCCTTGACTGCACGCAAAGGGAAAACAGGCAGTTCATATGAGTCTTCTAAACATTCCTTCAAATCTGGTAGTTCAAATCTGGCTAAAGATGAACACAAATGTACTCATTGTGGTAAAAATAATCATACTATGGACAAATGTTGGACGATTCATGGTCGACCTAATTGGGCAAATGAACTTATTGCTAAAAAGCAAGGAAACAAAGCATCTCTTGCTGCTACTTCAACTACTGAGAATGGAGATGAGGTCAAGTCAGGTATTTTTAGTTATGCTTTATGTATTTCTACTTTGGTTGTGATAATGCATGGATAGTTGACACTGGAGCAATGGATCATATTACTAATAACCCTAAGAAATTCACTACATTCACTGAAAACTGCTCAAAATATGTTGTTAGAACTGCCACTGGTCAGTTAACCTCTGTTACTGGTATTGGTACCATCCAACTTGCACGCAGCGTCACATTGTCCAATGTTCTTCTTGTTCCCACTTTAGAGAATGATTTATTATCTATCTCTAAACTTATGATTACATATTCCTGTCATTTTTTCCCAAATCATTGTATTTTTCAGGATCCTCATACTTAGGAGGAGATGGGACGTGGTTTTAAGAGAGGGGACTTGTGGTACTTTCATGGATCAAAGTTGAATATAATAGCAAACCAGACCAATAAGAGCTCATTGGAAAATCAGAAGTTGATTTGGTTATGGCATCAATGCTTGGGGCATCCATCTTTTGGCTATTTAAAGCATCTCTTACCTACTCTGTTTGAATCTTGTAATAATGAATTCAAATGTTCTACTTGTGAGACTTGTGTTTTGGCTAAAAGCCACCGTACCGTTTTTTCATTAAGTAATAATAAAACATCAATGCCATTTACTTTGATTCATTCGGATGTATGGGGTCCCTCTCAACATTTTACTTCTGCTGGTATGCGATGGTTTATTACCTTTATTGATGACTGCACTCGGATTACCTGGAGTTATTTACTCAAGCACAAGAGTGATGTGAATAATGTCGTTAAACAATTTTGCACTATGGTCCAAACTCAATTTTCTACAACTATCAAAGTGTTGCATACAGACAATGGAGGTGAATATCTCACAAATGACCTTGCTGTTTTCTTTCGGTCACAAGACATCATTCATCAAACATCTTGCCCTAATACACCACAGTAGAATGGTGTTGCCGAGCGCCGCAATCGTCAACTTCTAGAGGTTACTCGAGCTTTCTTATTTGATAAGAATGTTCCTAAGTATTTGTGGGGTGATGCTTTGCTATCTGCTATGTATGTCATTAACCGAGTTCCTTCTAGTGTTCTTGCATTTCAAACTCCACTTCAGGTCCTCACTGCAAAGATAACCTGTCTCTAATCTCTCTCCCAAAGTTTTTGAGTGTGTTGCTTATGTCCATGTTCACTCTCATCAACGTGAAAAACTATCACTTCGGGCTATTAAATGTGTTTTTGTGGGATATGCTTCTCATCAGAAGGGATATCGTTGTTATCACCCACCTATTCAAAAGATGTATGTCACTATAAATGTTACATTCAATGAGGATTTGGCCTATTTCTCTACTAATGACTCTCCTCTTTAGGGGGAGATGGCTGGTGGTTTTGAAGAGAATAGTCATGATGATAATATCCCTATTGTTACTACATCTCTTCCCAATGATCAGAGACATGATATTCTAGATACCAAGAACTCTCTGGAAGGAGAAGATAGCCCGACAACACGTCTAAATATTGTTGCTGATAGTTCCCCTCTCTCTCTCCACAACACGTTCAATCTACTCCTGAGGCTTCGAATGAGGTACTTTCTGAACCTGATAATACTCTGAATAGAACCATTGATATTTTGAATACTATACCTGATCTTGATCCTGAGCCTGAACCTGAATTTGAACCGCCAAAATATCAATTACCAACCCGTATAAATCGTGGTAAACCCAAACCCCAATATACTACAGATTTAAATAGTAAAGCCAAGTACCCCATTAGTAATCACGTGTCAACCCATAGAGTTTCCAAATCATATGAATCATTTCTATGTCAAATATCTACTGTGTATATTCCAAGACAGTTGTAGGATGCATTAGCAAGTACTAAATGGATCGAAGCTATGGCTGAAGAAATGTGAACATTACAAAAGAATTGCACTTGGGATGTGGTTCCCTTGCCTCCAAGAAAGAAGATTGTTGGGTGCAGATAGATTTTCACTATTAAACACAAAGCTGATGGCTCGGTAGAGAGGTACAAGGCGAGATTGATTGCAAAAGGATACACTAAAAAATATGGGGTGAATTACAATGAGACCTTTGCTCCTGTGGCAAAGATAAATACTATTTGTGTGCTGTTCTTTGTGGCTGCTAATCAAAACTAGCCGTTGTTGCAATATGATGTGAAGAATGATTTTCTTCATAGCAAGCTTCAAGAAGAGGTGTACATGGATCTTCCACCGGGTGTTTCAGAGAAGATAGGAATGGTGTGCAAGTTAAAAAGGGCATTGTATGGGCTAAAAAAATCTCCACAAGCTTGGTTTGGAAGATTTGCATTGACAATGAGAAACTTTGGGTACAAATTGAGTAACTCAAATCACACACTGTTTCTAAAACACAAAAAGGACAAGGTGACTACTTTAATTATTTATGTGGATGATATGATATTGATAGGAAGTGATGTTTTTGAGACTGACAAATTGAAGAAATATTTATCAAATGAATTTGAGATGAAAGAACTTGACGAATTAAAGTATTTTCTTCGCATAGAAGTGGTTCGATCAAATCAGGGCATTTTTCTTTCCCAAAGAAAATATGTACTGGATTTGTTAGCTGATACAGGAATGTTAGATTGCAAACCAACTGAAACTCCAATGGAACAAAACCATAGGCTACATGAAAACCCAAGTGATGTTCCCGCCAACAATAAGAGATATCAACATCTTGTGAGAAGGTTGATTTATTTGTCCCATACCAGACTTGATATAGCCTATGTTATTAGTGTTGTCAATCAATTTATGCATACTCCCAGTGAAAGGCATATGAATGCTGTGAATCAAATTTTACGATACTTGAAGAGTGCTCCGGGGAAAGGGATTATGTTCACCAAGAATGATCACTTAGATATTGAGGGATATACTGATGTTGATTACGCAGGAGATAATACTAACAGGCGCTCTACTACTAGTTATTTCACCTTTGTTGGTGGTAATCTTGTTACTTGGAGGAGTAAAAAACAAAATGTTGTCTCTAGATCAAGTGCTGAAGCTGAGTATAGGGCAATGGCTCAGGGTATATGTAAGTTACTATGGGTGAAGTATGTAATGAGAGACTTAGGTTTGAAACCTACAAGTGCTATGCCTTTATATTGTGACAATAAAACTGCAATTGATATAGCTTATAACCCTATACAACAGAATCACACCAAGCACGTGGAAGTGGATAGGCATTTCATCAAAGAAAAGTTGAAAGCTCAGATTATTGAAGTTCCATTTGTGAAATCTGGAGATCAGTTAGCTGATATTCTAACCAAGGCAATTTCAACTTGTGTTTTCTAACTCACTTGACAAGTTGGGCATGCAAGATATCTAAGCACCAACTTGAGGGGGAGTGTTGGCGTGAGTTGGCATGAGTTGTGCTTAATTATAGGAGATTTGGTGTATCATATAATTATGTTAATTATAAGAGAGATCTCTAGAATTTCCTGATTGATATTGTAATTATAGTTTTCATGTAATAGCTGTAATTAGATAAATTAGTCTGTAATTAGATCAATTAGTTTAATTCTTTTCTACCTTATTTTTTCTTGTACCACTATATATCTTTCTTCTAGAGAGAGATGAATACAATGAAAAATTCTCCACTATAGTTTTATTTGTCACACAAGGAGTTAAAAGAGATAAGAACTTGGAAGAGCATTACCTGATTCTCATATAGGAAGCTTCTTGGATGTCCTTTGATGTGAACTCTTCCAAAACCAAGTCTCACCCAACCAAATTAAGGAGAAGGGCTGAAGTTAAAAAATCTGCTCCCTAAAACATAAGTGCCGCCACCCTTAGTTGTACCCTGATAGGGTTTCAAACTGAATATTTTTTTCTTCTAATGTTGGTTGTTGCAGGGTGGATGGCTAGTTGTGTATAGCATGCTGGAAAACCTAATTCAGTCAAAACTTCAATTTCCTGGGATTAGTACTCGATTTCCCAAATCTGCCCTAGGACCTTGTTTCATGCTTGAGACTAAGAGATTCCTCTAAAATTTGATGAGAAGTAGACTTTGATGTCCCCCTTATGCTTCTAGTAGAGTAGTCCAGATATTAAGTACCTTGTAGGAGTTTTAACTCAAATTAAAACTCAATCTATGAAGCTTGGTGATCAATCTTTCATGGTAACACAAATTCAACAACAAATGTAATTTGAAATAAACTAGAAAAAAAATGAAGAAGAAAGAATGGTAGAAAACCTTTAACCCAAGAAAAGGGAGTAGTCTCCGCCATTAGTGTTAAACTAGTTGGGCGCCTAGTCTCGTTCCAGAGTTTTAGGAGTCTCCAACTTGCAACCAAGGAAAAAGGAAGAGAAGAACAAGTTAATACTTAAATTCAATATCGCATAACTTCAAAATTCTGGTTGTACGGAGTTTATAGACTCCTCCCACAACTAGATTTGATATAAACTAATGGGCACTGCCCAAAATATCCTTATTCTCATTACAAGTATGACCAAATAACCCCCCCTCTAAATATAAAGACAAATAAGACTAAAATAAACCACTATAAATCAAAATATCCTCAAAATATGTGTCATCCCTTATAAGAGACACAAACAATACAAAATAAATAAAAATTAATTAGACTAAACTTAAACTAAACTCCAAATAGCTCAAGGACCCTCTCTTGGTCATGATGTCCTCGTCCAACAGATTTGGAGAGTATTTAGTAATCTAGATGCTCATGGGTTAAAGTGTTCAAGGTGCCTATTTTACTAGCACCTCTTTCTTGAACGTTAAGTTTCGTCACTCCTGGAAAATTATTGTTAAAGACAAAAATATATTGTTGAAAGGTGTTGGCGGACATAGGGGATGGGAACAAGGTAAACAGTTGAGAGGATCCTTAGATCCCCTCTTGATTTGCTAGGCCTTAAATTTTTTTGGCCAAAGCCTCAAGGCTTCCTTCACATAGTAGCAGATCTTATTATAGGGAGAGGGGAGTTCGGTTGTTGAAAAAATAAGTCATTCCACTTTTAGCTACTAGGAAACTAGTGAGATCCTTAATATCGCTATTAGTAACTATGGAGGCTTAGAATTATTTGGATCTCAATGCTAATGGCATCTTAAATATTAAGTCAGCCAATAAAAAGGCCACATATTTGGTATCTAGGCCATCAAAATGTATCCAACCCCAAGATTTCATTGAAAGAAAATACGGGGTCTTTCTATCACTCCTAAGAACGTACACAATGGAAAGTAATATGGGAGGCTTTACTACTTAAAGTTAACCTCCTAAAGATATAAGTGATGTTTGTCCAGCATGCATTCAAGGCCATGCAATGTCTATTTCAATGTGAAGCATTTGGAACACTACATCTCCCTTTTTAAGACCTTTTATAATGTCTAATACGTCAATTTTATAATGGATTAGTCTTCTACTGGATAACAGCCTAAATCATAACTCAGAGAGAAGGTTTCTGAATTAATTGGTATCATTAGTTGGTTCAAAATGGTAGAGAAGAAATATTGAGGTTTCCTAAAATGGCAACTTTAATATTATGAATACAATCTGTGGTGCAATTAAACAGGTTACTCATGGATATCAAAGAGATGGACAGCAAGATAGCATGTTCCCTGCCCCCCATAACGCTGAATTAGGGGGCCCAGTTTTGCTGGATTCCTCCTTCAGTTGATGGTATTCTTTGGTCCACTCCCATCATGCTCCACAGTGCTCCATTAAGGTGAGAGCGGCATGTGTTGTTCACATCACCGATAGCAAAACCAAGAACAACGACGATGAATCAAATGGTGGGAAGTAGAGGACATGTGCTTCTCCCACCTTACTAGAGCACATTGAGAGCAGACCAGATGATAAGGATCCTCAGTTGACTGGCTAACTGAAAGTAAATTTTGATGGGGCATTCAATCCTCTTATAGATAGAGCAGGTATTAGAATGGTTGTTAGGGATGTGGCTGCCTGATTTGTAGCTAGAGCGGAAAAGTGTAGGGGTCAGACCAATGAAATGGCCCACTAAAGAGGTTCCTTGGCAAATTAGTAATATATTCCAAGACATGCATTAAATTCTAGTCTACAGGTTTGGAGGGCATTTTCTTTGTAAGGAGATCGGCCAATGAAATGGCCCATGTCTTAGCCAAGTGAGGCTCAGTCTGTATTTTGGCTAATACGTGGTTTTCTATGGTTCCTTGGTGGCTAGGGCTTTAGAGTTGAGATATTTATGGTTCTTTGCCTTTGTGTTGAAGCGTTCTGGTGCTTTTCTTTTTTGGGTTTTGGTGAATGTTCCAATGCTCATATATACCAAAATAAATATAAAAAATAAAATTGTTTTGAGATGGAAAAAACTTAAAAGCTGGAATCTTTTTCTTACATTGATGTAGGTTTGTAGTTTAGTATGAATTTCTAACTATACCAGCTAGCATCATTTGATTTTCACAACTAGGACCACATATAAACTAAAACAAAATCACTTACAATAGACATGACCTGGAAGTCGTGGCTCAACAACTGCAATAAGTGGGATCTTTTTAGGAGTTGAGAGCCCATAAACTTCATCCAAGTTCAAGTCATTGGGTTTCATATTGTCTGGCAATTTCCATACGAACCCGTGCAAGAGATTAGCCAAACTTGATTGAATCATCTTTAGCCCTAGGCCATAGCCTGGGCACATCCTCCTCCCCGATCCAAATGGCAATAGCTCAAAATTGTGTCCCTCCACATCAATCGCATTCCCCATGAACCTCTCAGGACGAAATTCATTCGGTGCATCCCACAGCGTGGGGTCTCTCCCTATGGTCCATGTGCTGACATGTATTCTAGTTCCTGCTAGAATGTTATAGCCAGCAACCTCGCAATCTTCTCGAGCCATGTGTGGAGTTAGAAGTGGTGCCACTGGGTGCAGCCTCATTGTCTCCTTCATGATGGCCTCAATGTATGGAAGGTCAGGGATGTCTTTTTCTTTAACCCATCTCTCTCTCCCGATCACTCTATCTAGCTCTTCTGTTGCTCTTTCAAAGATCTCTGGGTTTCTTAGAAGCTCAGAGAGAACCCACTCCACTGTAATGACAGAGCTCTCAGTGCCACCAGCTAATAGTTCCTGAAGGATCAAAAGCATTTCTTGACTTGATCCGATACAAAGTTAAAATAACTATAAATATGATTCTTTTTTTGATGTTATGTTACACTAGCCACATTGAATTAAAGTACCCTTAAGGGACCATTCTGACTTTGACCACTTGATGTTTACAATTGGATCCTAAATGTGAAATGAAATGCTTCACAAGATGGGTTGTGAATTTTGTAACTAAGACTGGTGATCCATTACTAAGGGGTAGCAATTCGTGTTGGTGGGTCATGTTCGTGTTGTGTCAAGTCAAGGGTATATTATCATAGTGACCCGCTGTGACCCAAAATACATTTACAGTAGACCCTAACCCGCTAATTTCATGAACATTGCCACTTCTGAATTAAGGGAGTTCGTAAGTGAGATTATTTCTTACTTCAAAAAAGAGAAAAAGAGAAAAGGTTAAGAGTTCTATCTCAATCTTGGTCTGGATGTAGATTGTATAGGGCTAAACAAGTGTTCTTACTTGAAATATTTCAATTCAGCTATTTCTTTCCCCACTACAAAACTACAAACAACAGATAAAAGGAGAAAAAGGAAAAGAGTTATACCTCTACAATCCTCTGGATGTAGATTGTATAGGGCTAAGCAAGTGTTTTATGGTTGGCTCAGTTATGGAGTCGAGGATAATCAATGACTCGCAAGTCAACTCGCGAATCTACTATGTGGACTGTAGATTCTAGGGGTTAAAATGGCCCATCTCCCAGTAATATTGAAGAAATCTAGACCACTTATTCTTTTTACGGAAAAGATTACACACGGAAATCTGCTTTTCATGATGTATTAAGATGGCATTAGGGGTGGTTGTATCAGTGCTGAAAAGTAATAAGCACCCCCAAAAAGTGAAAGTCACTTTTAGGTACTGATACACAGCCCACTGATGTCATCCTAATATATCAGGAAAAACAAATTTCCGTAACTAATTACCCTGCCCACCTTTTTATGTTCAAATTGGAGCTGTTTACACTAACTGTAGTGAACGTCTTGGATCCAATTCGTGTTATTATTTGCTAAAAAATAATAATAATTAAGAAGGCAAAAGTACCTGAGTTAACCCCTTAACGCCTGTCCTGTCGATCTTAACTTCAAGATTAGGATCATCGGCTAGCTGCAACAGCACATCGACCATATCCTCGGAGACAAAGTCCTTCCCCCCTTCCCCCCTCCCTTCATGTTCATGGAGCACCTGCTCAAGAAACCAGTCAAATTTCTTACCCAACTCCTTCATCTTCTTCACGTACCCTTGCAAGTCCAAGAAAGCGAGCCACGGTATCCAATCCCCGATGTTCATCACTCCATTTAACAGAAACAAATCGTCGAACATCTTCTTGAACTCATCCCTCGTCATGATCGTCATCCCCGACTCATCCAAGAACTTCTTTCCCAACACCATCCGACTCACAACGTTGAGATCAGCGTTCCAGAGATGGTTTCTGACTGTGATTGGTTTCCCTGATGAGGCATAAAGGCCATTGAGGAGCTCATACATCTCTTCTATGCGGATGTACTCGTACGACTCTAGACGTTTTGAGCTAAATAGCTCTGTAAGGTATAGCTTACGCGCTTGGCGCCAGTACGGTCCGTAAGAGGACCATGTGATGTTTGTGTGGTTGAAAGTTGTGTACTTGCCGGCGGCGAGCTTGGGTCGTGAAGCGAAGTTTTGATCATGGGTCTTGAGGAATTGCTTGGCCATCTCGACGGATGAGGCAACGACAACAGGGACTGAACCAAAACGGAGTTGGATTATTGGTCCATACTTTTTGGAGAGTTGGTGGATGGAACGGTGGGGAAGAGGGCCGATGAGGTTGAGGTTGCCGATGATCGGCCATGGTTTTGGACCGGGTGGAGGGTTCAGTCGCCGGCGACGAAAGTGAATTGAGAAAAAGATGAGTGCTAGCGCTGCAAGCAACGCCGCTGCTTGTATAGTCAATAGCGGCGGCTCCTCCGACTCCATGAGTGGTGGCTCACACAGGTTGGTTTAGGTGATGGGGTGGGGGTCATTGTTTAAAACTCATATGGTTTCCTTATCTTCTTCTTTATTTATTATTATTATTTTTTTTGATACCGATTATCTTCTTCTTTATGATGACCTGCTTTATAATCTTGTTTATTTAAAGTCGATGGATGATGCTCTGCTGAGGCTCTGTTTTCAACACCTGCCCTATCTCGCAAAGGATTTTTATCGTTTGTCAATGGAAGAGTGCCATCTTTTGATAATAAAAAAATACTAAAGCCTCTATAAGGCAACAGCTAAGGTAAGGCTGGTCACGTATATATAATTGCATTTTTTTTTATTATAAATGGATTGGGTAAAACAACTTAGAGGGTGGCTAAAATTGGAATGACATCAGGGCCGACTGCCAAAAAGTGAAAAACATCCCAAAATTTCACTTTTTCTGTGCTGATGTGTCGGTCCTGATGTCATTCAAACTTTAGCCACTCTCCAAGTTGTCTTACCAAATCCAGCCACCATTTGATTCGTTTAAAATCGACTTTCATCCGGATTCACATCCGATATTGGACAAATGTTTGAAAAAGACAACCACAAATGTATGAGTTGTTGATGTCATAATTGGAGATTGTTTAACTGAATTTTCACTGAGACTGTAATTTCCCAGTCTCAGGTGTTCTGACATCTTGTATGGCAGGTGATCAGCTTATTCTGGAAATTCAGAACTTTTGTTTTGATTGTGTTGTAGTTTGCTGGTTATATTTTCAGGAACCAATTATCTGTTCAGAAAAAGTCTTTGACAAAAAGATTATCGTATTTGATTGTGATTGTGTTGTTGCTATCCATTGTGATAAACTGATGCATTTGACTGCGTTTATTGGGTCTGGGGTTGCAGTCTTCTCCTCAATTCAGCATTCTCCTGTAAGACTTTGTTCCATTCATGCTTCTTGCTCATTATTTACATTAAGGGAAATGTCGTAGCCAAGAAGATTTTTGGTAATCTTTTCAAAGATCCATTTCTGTGGACATATAGGTCAGTGGAAGGTGTAATTTAGTTGTGTAAACGTTTGGATTGTCAACAAATCATCCTTGCTGTTAAATTTCCCTGGCCACATCAGCATTGAAAAGTGATAAGCACCCCTCAAAAAGTGAAAGTCACTTTTCGGCACTGATGTGTCAGCTGCCTGACAAGGAGCAGTGGTTAGCATTCGTTATGGTGAGCATATTTTATCCACTCACTTAATAAAGGCAGCAAA
>JAOXJP010144707.1:0-13267 GCA_025762735.1 Platanus orientalis | reverse complement strand
TATTATTAATTAAATAATTAATTAATCATGCTTATATTTTATGTGAATGACTTTGTCAAGACACATATTTCTAACAGTTACAACCATAGCCTTTTGTATATCTAATGGATTCAAAGATTAATTTATGCATTATATAGATGTAATATTTTACAAGAAAATTATATGCTATATTGTTACTATAAGTGGGATGATGGCTTTTTTTTCTGATCTTGGAACATGTATAAAGATGATAAAAACCAAAACTTTTTATGACAGTATCATCAACCTTATAAAAGCTGCCTAAAAATGAGTCACCAGATCAGCATCTCCCTAATTTTGAATAGGAGAAAATTAATGTTAATGCAGCTAGCCTGCTGGATAAAGACATTGTGGGTGTTATGGCTCATGATCACTAAAGTCATATTGTTGGGTCTGCATTTCTGAGAATAGGGTGCTATTGCCTATACGAAGTGGAAATGAGGGTTGCCCTCCTAGTCCAAGTTTTTATAATTTAAAGGAAGTAGATGTTTTGTCCTAGATTTGGTGTCTAGGACTCTAGGTGACTTCACATAAATTAAAATGGGCAGGTGTTAGATGAAATTTCAAATTCTCACCCATTTTATTCCAAAGGAAGTCACCTGGTGCCTTAGACACCACCCCAAACACTAAATCCTAGACAGAAAATTTCCTCCCAATGGTAATGCATCCAATTGAAAAAGTGAATGAATTATCAACCAAATCCCTAGCAAAGAGGTATGAGAATGACCATATATCATATTGGGAAAGTGTCTTGAATTCAACCCAAATACAACTCATTTATGCGATCCAGGGTGCCTCTGGCTGAATTTTTGCCCTGCATTTGACCCAACTTAGGTTCATTGACCTGAACTAGTTTAGGGGGTTATTTTGGAGTTTTAACCCATGTTGGATTGTAAGGTTTCTTAATATGCATGCTGATATATAAGAAGGATGTATGAGGGTTTTGAGAGTGTATTGAGGAGTTCTTTGAGTTTTTCCTTAGGGTTTCATATTTAGGTTATGGAAACTCACCTTTGTGCGTTTTATGATCTATTTGTTCTTAGTTTTAGTGAAAGTTATTGATCTTCTTCACTCTTGGATATAGACAATTTTGCCGAACCATGTTAAACTTTGTGTCATGTGATTATTCTTTGTCGTTTACTGTTTTCTCATTTTGTTTTACATTATCGCATACTTGAATCTGATCCATTTTGCTCCACTGTGTCATTTGCTCACATCATATCAAATAATATAAAATGATGTTGTATTTTTTCTACAATACATCCATATTCACATCTGTTATGAGCATTATACAATTAAAAGTGATGAATAGAGTCCAAATCCAAGAGTGTTACTCTGTTACTTATACCATTTTGAAAAGCATTATTAGGAGGATTGAAAATTCTTGTTCATTCTATAAAGACACTTTCTTATCCTAGGCAAAGTATATGATGTAGAACAGGTTGCAGAAGAATTTATGAAATACCCAAGATCAGAAGAATTCAAGGCAGAGGCACTTAGGATCCTCTACAGACATTAAACTACCATTAACATGCTGCGATTCTTTACACTATGACATGTAGACAAAAGCACCAAATTTGAGCCAACATTTTAATAATTTCTTAATGTGTCACACTACAGACAATCATAACATGTTAAAGGTACTATCCTCTCCAAGAGAGAGTGAGAGAGAGAGAGAACTATAATGATTATTTATTATCAACTTGGTTAATCAACATCTACACACCTGCTAGAGACTACAATTCTGTCTCATGTGTCTTATCTTCCCAGATTAACTAACTGGTTTAAACTATGCACCTCGACAAACATACGAAGATGGTGATGGTGATGTGATATGATAGCCAATGGCATGTAGTCAATGCATTTGAATCCTTTACGGTCTTAAATTTTCTCGTATTGAACTAAAGGCAGGAATATAACAAATGTGCAACTAAATTGAAATATGGATAGATAATCAAATTTCAACGTTCTATTTACCGCTTAGACTTTTAATTAATTAAAAATAAAGCTCACAACAACGTACCAAAACTCTAAAATTAGATATGCGTAAAATTTGGAATCTTAAAAATTGATTCAGGTTATCAGGCCTTGACAGATAAATAGAAAGAAGGCAACTACATTGCCAGCTATAGTGGTAAAATATTCTCAAGCATTTCTTATTCTTCCTATTGTTCTTTTCTAGAATTCAACAACACTGCTGCAACCTCGTTTTCATGCTAAAAGACTCCAAAATAGACCTCCCTGGAAAATATAACATTGAAATGGATTGGTAAGGTTTAGCTGGTTCTCTCTATGGGCGATATCGTTTGCGCTGCTTCCCTCTGCGACACTCAGGAGCCAAGATAGAGGGGGGAAATCAATTCACTTTTCGGGGGTGAAGTGACATCTCCAAAAGTGAATTATTTCCCCCCTCTGCCTAGGCCCTCGAGCGTCGCAAAACTCTAAAATTAGATATGCATAAAATTTGGAATCTCAAAAATTAATTCAGGTTATCAGGTCTTGACAGATAAGTAGAAAGAAGGCAACTGCATTGCCAGTTGTAGTGGTAAAATATTCTCAAGCATTTCTGATTCTTCCTATTGTTCTTTTCCAAAATTCAACGACACTGCTACAACCCCGTTTTCATGCCAAAAGACTCCAAAATAGACTTCCCTGGAAAATATAACATTGAAATGGATTGATAAGGTTCAGCAGGTTCTCTCTATCGGCTATATCGTTTGCATCTCTTCCCTCTGCGACACTCAGAAGCCGAGACAGAGGGGAGAAATCAATTCACTTTTTGGGGGTGAAGTGACATCTCCAAAAGTGAATTGATTCCCCCCTCTGCCTCGGCCCTCGAGCGTCACAGAGGGGGGCGTCGCAGACAATATTAGGCCAAATATCACATCACTTCAACACCTACTTTATCCTTCTTGTTACAGATACTCTGGAAGTTGAGGCTCAGGCTTGCAAGCCAAGTGGCAAAATCAGGGGGAAAAATCCTCCTCCAGCATAATGCAATCAGGAGAATGACTCGGATTGTTGTGTATAAGGGAAGCTCTACCGTACGTACACATGTTCACCACCAGTACATGTCCAACCAGACAAAGGCAGTTTTGACCATCAACAGCTTTAAGAAAGCCGGAGATGGTGGGGGCCCATCCAAATGCAACAATCAATACCACTCCGATGACACTCCGATGATGGCACTCTTAACCGGATGGTTCAATTGAAAGGGGAGATGCCTCAACACTATAAGAAAATGTACTTTTAGCGTCAACCATTTCGCATCAAGTAAAGTGTTGACGGTAAAAATCATAGTTTTTGGCGACAACTTTTAAAGTTGATGCGAAAAATCTATTTTACGCAGCACTTTCTAGGTTACCGTGGAAAAGTGTACGTACTTGCCCGGGCCCACAACTGCTGGAGGGTAATGTAGGAATGAAATTTTTTGCGTCAACTAAAGTTGACGTAAAGACATTATAAATTATTTTTATAAATTTTAAATGATGTTTTTTGCGTCAACTTTAGTCCACATAAAAAATTATAAATTTGTAAATTATGTTTTTCGTGTCACATATAGTTGACACAAAAACAATTATAAAATATTTTTATAAATGATGTTTTTAGTGTCAACTTTAGTGATGCAAAAACAATAATAAATATTTTTTATTAATTTGTAAATTATGTTTTTGACGTCACCTAGAGTTGACCCAAAAACAATTATAAAATATTTTTATAAATTTATAAATGATGTTTTTGGCGTCACCTATAGTTTACGGGAAAAAATTATAAAAATGATTTTTTTACGTTAACTCTAGTCGATGCAAAGATAATAATAAAATATAATAATTACAATTTATAAATCACTTGCTTGGTTTATATACAATAAGTTATGTTTATAACCTTTTCTATTTCATTGATATACAATAGTTACAATTTATAAGCAGTTTGATTTTGTTATATACAATATTTATGGTTTATAATAGCAAGATATAAATATCAGTTGGGTGTTTAGGTAAATGCATATAGGTTTAAAGAGGGTGTTATGGAAAATATATGATTATGAGTCATCCTGTCAAATTACTAAAGTAACCTTCAAGTCATACTTTCCTACATTCAAAACCTTAATGTTTGAGAAACCCTAAAGCTCTTTCTCGCGCTACTTAAACAACGACATTTTTCAGTCTTCGATTTCCACATCCAGCGATAAGAAGTGCATTGGACTTTTGGGAAGAGAGAACAAAGTGCTCGATTTCTTCGCCATTGTAGGGCTTTGAAGGTCTTGTTTGGAGGTGTGGTCATCACCATTACTAGGTTCTCCGAAAACCATTCAACGTGAAAGAGAAATCAAATCTGTGGAGTTCACAAGAGATCTGGAGATCTCTGCAACTCTCTCAATTCCGATAAGCCTCTCTCCTTTATAGCTGATTTCTTCCACTAGATCTCTCTCCTTCATGGCTAATCTCTTTCCTTGTTTATGTAATGCAACTCCTGTGTAAAAATTTTTGTCACCCACCTGAGGACAAACTATAGATTGTCTAACCCTACACCTTCTCCTTTTCTCCATTCGTTTTCTCACATTACTATGTTCCCTTCAAACCCTAGACTGTAGAGAGGAACAACCTGGCTTCGACTCCTTTTTTCCAACCCTAAACCAAAAGTCAGTGAAATCACCTTCTTCTTTGACCTAGGGAAGAACTCTCTTGATCTCTATTGCCTCTATGGGAGCAACTAACTCATCGGGACCTTTGATTCATTGAAGTGGCAAGAATCGTGTAACGACACCTTTTCAAAGCTCTTATCTCCCTATATTCTCTTCTCTCTTCGACTACAATGGGAATCGCAAGTTTTGGATTCTGTTGTTTGGAGGTTTATCTTTATTGATATATGATGCTATTTTTGGACAACTCTTGCATGAAATTTTGATGATGCTATGGAATGTTTTGATTAGGTTGTCGGTGTTCCTTTTTATTATAAATTGATGCTTCTGAGTGATGATCTAGGTCTATGTTACAGAGTTTTGTTTTATTGGTTCCATATTTTATAGCATAATGACCTTCCTATTGAGCAATTAGGGCATCCTGTTTTGAGTTTTTTCTTTATTTATTTTATTTTTTATAACTTAGGAATGGAGGTTGAATTCTGTTATTATTTTTTATGGCTTGATGATTTGTACAAACAGTCTAATGTTTGTGTTTTGAAGTAATAGGGCCATTGATTGATTTAGTCTCATAATTAGCTGGTTTGAATGCTAAAGTTATACTAGTACAATCTCTCTCTCCCCCCCCACACAAGCCTCCTTCCATCTCCTACCACCTTCTTCTTTTATCCCTTTGTTTGGCTGTCAGTATCAAAGATTTTTTCTGTCCATGTGCTTAAACCTCTGTGCAACTCTACTTTCCATATTCCTTCGTGCTGGGTTTTAGTGATGGAGCCACATCAGCAATCTGTACCTCAGATTTATTAAGCATGAAGTGTTCCCATATGCTTTAGTGATGTTTTTAATTTTTTAGGAAGGATGGTCACAAAGGTACTTCTATCCTTGTCTCAATCTTTCCTTTTCTCATTCTTCTTATATTTTCTGTTAATATCATCTGTAGCCAAACATCTCCATCATCTTCTTCAACTTTCTTCCTATCAATCCCTGAATCCACTCTTCTATTCCAATCATTCAGCCCTAATCCCACTATCTTTTTTATTTCAATCATTAAAAACCCCATTCCAGCAGCCCCATACCTTCGGTCACCATGAAACTATTATTCACCATTAATCCTAATACTTGATATAACCATAGATTGATTGTCTTCTTTGTTTTATTGAATTAAACATCAAATCCATATAATTCTTACCTTGCGGTGCTGTTAGAGATTACATATGACCAGATTTTGAATCCTCTAAATAAAACCCCGACACTGCTGTGTTAATTCCCTAATAATCCACTAAATCAAATTCACACTTCCTTGATTTCAAACCCTGATTAAGACTTATTCATCCACCATTTAAACCTTGAAACCATCATTCTTTAACCCTCTTAGACAATTCTTGGTTCAGCCCTAAAAACCCTGTTATAAATCTTCATTTCAAACTTCTTATACCCTGTTGATATATCATCATAAAATTTCCTAACCTGTAGCCTTGTTTTGATCATATTCAACTTCAGTTTTTAACTTTCCCACCCAATGTTTGAATATTGTTTTGAATCAGATTAGCCATCCACAGTCTACTACTTATTGTTGTTTCAATCAAAGCCTTTACTCAATAGTTTATGCTTTAACCGAACATAACCCCATAAAACTTAAACCATCAACTAGTTGGAATATCTTCAACATATCCTATCCAGTCCTTGTTTCACTTCAAATTTGATCTCTAAAGCCAATTCAAACTATATCTGACAACACTGTACATTTCTTGTGTTCAGCCTTGATTGATTTAGTTATTGGATTAGGATTTTTGGGTTGTGTGTTGCATCAATTTTCATATCTTCTCTTTTGTACTGTACCACAACTTGGCTCATTTTAAGAATTATCTAAGTGAGTCAAGATAAAGCATAGAAAAAGAATAGAAAATGCAATGAAAACCATAATCAAACAAGCAAAAGTTCTTATATATTTCATTTATTTCAAACAAGAACCAGAATCAAACAAGCAAAAGTTTCTATCTATTTCATTTAGGCCGTGGTTGCATGCCCTTGGGATCTACTGCATGAGCTACTCTGTTACAAGACTTGCCAATATGATCTATAGAAATAGAGATTGAAACTGAGGTTTTTTTAGGGCCTGTTTGGCAGCTACCTGTAATGTAATCATTTCATTTCAAATTTCCAAGGCATTTGTAGCCATAGTGGTGGTTCAAAATGAAATCTTACAGATTCATTACAGGTGGCTACCAAATACAGCCTTAATATATTCATTCTGTGGTAAAATAAAAGAATCTAGTAAAGCTTTAAAAGTAATTTATATAATAGAATGCCTAAGAAGTTGATTGTTGGTTCAGGCAATCTTATGGGTGGAATTCAATGATGGAAAAACTATTTTGTAAGTGAGACGTACAAATATGGCAGTCAAAACTGGCTTATGGATCCGAGAACCAATAATAATAATAAATATTTGTCAACCATAAATGAACATTGGTTGCTTGTTTATTTGTCATAATAGCATGTATGAGTACAGCAAGGGGCTTAAGAGAACTATGGAACAAGCTGAGGCCTTAAATTTTCTTATATCTCTTAAATTTTCCAAAATAGATATAGGCCTCCTGAGGAGCTCATATACTTAATTGTTATAGATGTTAGGCAAAGATGCATACTTGAAAATCTGTTGTACTGCAAATAGAGAGTTCTTCTGTCCATCTTTTATTATTGTTACAATGATTACTCTGTTTTAAATGTCAAACTTGTGCATTCTTATGCTTTGAGAAACAAAATGTGATGAATTCATTTTGATGTGATTGCCAAAGTCTCCTTTCAAGATTTTTGTTGAGATGTGATGTGAGGAGATTATTTTTACTTATGTACTATGTTGAGAGGGAGATTGAGTGATATATCTTTTTTATGCACCAGGTTCTAAAATGCTGGTCTGTTAAGTGATATTTCTGTTGAAGTAGAGGGTGTATTGTTCCATCTTCACAAGGTATATTCTTTTTATCTTGCCCTACCGTCTTAAGTTTTAAAATTTAGGGGAAGAAAATTTATCTTTTAGCGGGTATGTATTGGAAAATTTCATGTGTGGGATGTTCTGTTCTTGTTAAGAATTTGGAATATCAAAGGTCAATAACATAATGTTTAAACTTGACTGGCTGGCATGAAAATTGATTTATTCGGTAATAAACCTTCTTTTTTGCCTCTTTCCTCTCTTTTTGGGTTCTTTGGATGACTGTAATATTAATGTTGACGATGTTAGATATGATTTTACCTTTACTCCAGTAGAGTAGGCCTTTGATGCAGCTGTTTTTATTGCAAATAGGTGACTTAGATTGTACCTTGTAATGATCCTTGTAATCATAGGTGTCAGACGGTAATGATATGGTCTGGTATATTTATGTATCTGGTTACTGATCCCTTGAAGTTTTTTTTTTAATTGTCTTTTTTCTTATGTTCTCGTTTAGAAGTAGAGAATTGCATGGTCCCATGTAGCCTTTCAGGTGGTTTGGTAGATTTTCCTATCTCAGAAAGTACAAACAATTTTGCAAGTGTTCATCCTAGTTAAAGGATCAGAAATGCAAAATATTTATGCATCTGGGGTCTAAACGGGGTCAACACTAAGCATATCAATCTCTTTTGTTTTCGAAGAATATGTGAGTATTATTTTATTTTATATTATATAATTAATGATAGGAAGATGCGTACTTTGTGAGCAGATTAATTATGTAGGCAGTTGTTCCCTTGATATGAGTATTTAGCAGGCAGAGATTTCCCCAATACCAAGAGAAAAAAAGAATTTCTTTCTTTGAATTGGTTTAGCAACTTTAAAGATTAGAAGTTAGTTTCACATAGAAGTGCAATCACTTAGCATCTGATGATAAAACCTGTGTCCATGGAATTCAAAGTGGTTTTAGATAACTAGCTTGGAATTTTATCCATCTCATCTGAGGGCATGGTGTAGGACCTTGAGAGAAAGGGATATAGAAAGCTTCAGGGTTAGGATTTATGGGCTAAGCTTATAGGTTTAGTGATTTAGATGAGGTCTAAAGGGTTTAATAAGTTGGCTTATAATTATCAATAGAACTTTGAATTGACATTATGGGGAATGAGAATTTAGGATTTAAGGTTAAAAGCAATAGAAAATGGAAGGTTAGGATTTGATTTTTGAGAAATTTTGTGGTGGAAATAAGGTGTCTGAGTGGATTATAAAGAGATCTAATGGTGGCTGAATGATATTTATGATAAAACTATGTGATTGATTGAAGTTTTAAGGTGAAATTGGTTGAGGATTGATGATATTAAGGGTTAGGGTGAATCAGGTTTGATCTATATGGTTATGGAGAAGAAAAGAGATAGGTCAGCATCACACTGATAGTTTTTTCTGGGAATCATACGTAGTAGAAGCAGTCCGGATTTTGTCCACATAAAATCCGTGTGCGATGCATGCACATGGACCAAGGGACAGACACATCAGCGTCAAAAAGTGATAAGCACCCCCCCCCCAAAAGTGTAAATCACTTTTCGGTGCTGATGTGTCCACCCCATAGTTTGTTGACTCTCCAAGTCAACTCAATGACTCGACCAAGTTGACTCGATTCTTGAGGGTTGGGAGTCGAGTCGCATGTATAACTCCTATAGGTTATAGACTTGACTGAGTCATAGGAGTGACTTGGTTGACTCCCATGACTTGGGTCGAGTCACATTACTCTGATGAGTCTTGAATATTTTTTTAAGAGATTGTTTTTAATTGTTTAGAGTTTAGAAAAAGCCTAAAATTCCTTTTATAGGTTAAACTATTAAGGAAAATTTTGTTCATGATTGTTCATTACTTCCTCTTCTTCACGTTGTTCCGTTTTCAAACATCAAAGTTTCAAGGAGACTCGACATCTAGTCTTTATTGCCAAACCCTGGTTTGGTTTGTTCAACGTTCATCACTTATTTGAAGAAAAACTGAAGTAGTGGAGATTGAAGAACTATAGAGTACAACCTACAGATTGAAGAACAAGGAAGAAGCTTTCAGGCTTGTATCATTCAAGCCCTCAAGGAGCACATATAATTGGCTCTCTTTTTCCAATTCCCTTTGACGCGTCCTTTAGTCCTACATTCAATGGTTCCACTGTGTTACAGTTTATACGAGAACCATCCAACAACCAACAACAATCAATCCAAAGGTATTTTCTATTTATCAATTTTTTCATCTTTTGACAATTTTACACCCATAACCCAACCCAATGATAGTCTACTGTTCTACAGTTTATGATTTATATTTTTTACCTCAACATTCCAAGGAAAACTTTTAGAGTTATATTCATATTCTTCATTTTTTATTTTTTTATTGATATATTCTACTCCTTTTCTCCAACGATTATTGAATATTAATTGTTATACTCCTCTTTTTTTCTTCCCCCTTTTTTTAAACTTAAACCATGGTCTTTATACTTAGTTATACTAATTTTGTTACTCCAACAATGGTCAATTCACTCTTCCATTTTTACATTCTCCACTCTTCTTTTACTTTTAATATCTTTGAATTTGATGATATCTTCAATTGTTTTTCTTTCCGTTATTCTTTTGTATTTGGTAATCGATTCACTTATCCTCCTGTGTGTGTATGGATTTGTCCATTGTGTTTTCTTAAAATCAGTAGTAGACAATAAACAATTTAAAAATCTAAATCGGATGTGACAAATTAACCTATGTTGTGCTGGCTTACCCTAATACCCTAATCAAAGAGGTTAGAAAAATCAATGAACAAATCCATAGCTATTGAATGTTAACCATATGTATATGCTCACTTTTACCAAACATATCCTCCTATCGTAAAGAATTACAGATAAATAGAGAAAGTTTGTAGACATTATGCTAGTGTTCATTGTTCAAAGTACTGTATTACCCTCAAATATGTAACCTATATGTTTGTATAACTAATTTTTTCCTAGGTAATTTATAGTTTTAATTGCTACTCGAGTTCTTGCTAATTGTTATGCTGAATTTGTACTATATTTGCATATATTTATTTATAGACTTATATTATCACATTAAGGTTTAAGTTACTTTTTTGCTTGTATATATTAAATTGTTAAATGAGATTATAATTGATTTTAATTGGCATTGGATGATATCTCTAGAATTGTATTGAGTTTTTATATAGATTTTGAGTCTTGACTCATGAGAATTTTGTAGGATCATAATTAAAAATACTCATATTTATCTTTGAAATTGGCAATACTAGATCTAAAATATTATCTATAATTTTTAATATTTTTATAAAAATAAAAATAAAAAGTGGCATGACTTCCCGAGTTGACTCCAATGACTCTCGAGTCGACTCCACTCTTGAGCTATTCGAGTCGAGTCAAAAATCCGAGTCGGCAAACTATGGTCCACCCCTTGATCCATGTACATGCTTTGCGCATGGATTTTATGTGCACAAAAGCAAGGCTCAGTAGTATTGTATAAAAGCATCACCATCAAGAGTTTGAGTAGAGCACAAACCTGCATAAACCTTAAATCCATAACCAAAATAACCCTATGTTTTAACGTAAATTAACAATGTAAAATAGATCCCAAAGAGGAATAAAAAAACACTTAAATCCATAACCAAAAAAAAAGAAAAAAGAGAAGCAAAAATATCAAAAATACACCTACTAACTTGTTAACATTAAAGAACTCCCAGGTGTGTCCCACTTTACAGTCAATCCCACTAATCAAGGCCTGGGTTTCACAGTTTTGCCTTTTTTGTTTTCAGTTGCTGATCCCTACCAGGGGCATCTAAGTTTACGGTCAAATGAACACAATGGATGGTCTTCCATTCGTCTCAACTGCAAATTGGCATATAGGAGTGAAACTTGGTATTCAGTGGATCTCAGCCCTCCCAAAAACCGATCTAATAGGGATTGCAGTAACCGAAAACGAGTGTATGTTTCAGAGAGACCATCGCCCTTTCGGATTAGCGAGTTGAATGTTCTTTGTAAATTTATATTGTTCTCGGGTAAACTACTCAGGATTAGTGGACTGCAAGTAAGCATACTCCCTGCTTCGTTGTTTCTATTGTAGATGTAGTTATGAGTAAGCATTGCCACTCAACACAATTACAGAATTACTAGCTCAGTTTCACTTTTCAAAGTAAATGTGATAAGAGACTGAAGGGTGGTTGCTGGGCAGCAAGTAAGCATCCTAGCTGCCAATGCAGTCTCATGCTGATGTTTGATGTCTACACCATAATCACCAGTGCTTGCAATGCTTGGTGGGTGATTAGATAACCGTAGCACAAGCAAATCGCGCAGAGAAACTGAAACTCAATCATACATGATCATTAGAAACACATTTGTTGATCCTTTAGACTCTGAACAATAAATAAATATCTGGGAATGACGAAGTAAGAATGTGAGAAACCCATAACAGAAGAAGTAGTCTTGCAGAAAAACAAATGAATCATAATCCTGCTTCCCTGCAAAGGCCTTTAAGATCTCCAAGCAGCTCTGTCAAGTTAAACACAAAAGCTAATATTGAAGGTTTGATGTCATTCCAGGAGACTAAAGGGAGGACTTGAAGACAGACCTTTAAGATGGAAATTGTAGTTGCCCGTGAGTTTGTAACCCACCTGATGAAATCAGAGGAAGCCAATGATGAATTGAATGCATCCACCTCAGTCTTCTCTTCAGGGCTGGAGCTCAGCTGTCAAGAAGGGGTTATAAGATTAACGAAGTTTAATAATTTGAGACTGACCTACCATTGACCTTTTAGGCCCAATCCTAATCCGTGTTGAACCGAGAACTGGACTTGCTGCGAGGATATCGTTGTTATCTATGGATCGCCCTGTTTTGCTTAGCTTGTAGATAAGCTCTTAAAAATATGCTGCAACGGAGTGGAAGACTAAGTAATCCAGGATTTATTGTTAAGAGAACAAGGAAACCAGTTAAGATGATTTAAATGGTGGAGATTGTTGTAGTTCAATGGTTGGAGCAGTGGTATCAGAAGTGAGATGCTTTGATTAACTTATCCAGCAGTTTTGCCTTGTAAGGTTCCTTTTGCAATGGTTGTAGAACAAAACCCGCAGGAACAGTTTTATACTACGACGGGAAGGGGGGATGTGTTTTGTTATTGAGTTCACTTTGAATATTATGTTCAAAAATAGAGAATAGTAGATGAATGACAAGAAGTGTGGTCATAATATATGGTACACAAGCACAGCAAAGATACAAATTAGACACAATTTATACACGTTAAATTGAAGGAGCATTAGTACCTCCTTTACACGTTAAATTGAAGGAGCATTAGTACCTCCTTTTGAAGCGTGCTGGCGACATTTGTACTGGCATTTTCATTCTATCCACAATAAGGATAATAAGCAATTAAAAATCTGAAAGAGGGAGCCAGAGCCCGATGGAAGGCAAAGGATGTACTTCTTTCTTGGTAGGACCTCTCCGGCTCATAAACTGCTGCATTATAATGTAGGATCTGCACCAAAGGTGGAAGAAGTATGATGGAAGTTTACCGTTCTTGAACATAGAAATTAGTAAAATTTATTTAAACAATCACATATCTACACATGCTTTCCCATGATCATCATATGAATCTCTGAGATCTAATCTTAAAGGAAGTTTAAGAAGAATACCTCAATGGCTA
>JAOXJP010144706.1:0-27250 GCA_025762735.1 Platanus orientalis | reverse complement strand
TTGGGGACTTAAGTCGGTACCTTTAAGGGTTCTTTCCAACAGACAAGGTTTTCTGTCTTGACTTCAAAATCACAAGGATTTTACCTCGTCAGAGGACTAGAATCTCTGTTGTTGTTACAGTAGGCCAGCGGCCAGGCTGAACAGGAGAACTCTCAGGTTACTAAGTCTGGTATAGTTTTCTGTTGATCTGTATTGTCAAGTTTTCTGATGTAGGAGATCCGACAAAGCGGCAGCTACAGAGCATACTAATCATGACCAGATCAGGGCATACTAATCTATTCCAGTTAGGAACAGTACTCAGATAGGGGAAAATGGCAATAGTAAACTAATAAACAGGGACTACTTGGGCAGCCACACGGGGGTTTAGCCTGACATTAGGCTCTGATACCAATATACACAGGTTTAACAATATACACAGGTTTAACACAAATACATACACAGGTTTAACACAAATACACAGAAATTGCAGAGATTCAGATCATACACAGGGGGTACCGGAATATAGAGCCGGAATATATAAACATAAAACCAGAAGGGTTACTTACAGAAAGACGACTAGCTCCACAGTGAGGAGTGGTAGTCGGAGGACTACAGAGACTGAAACTGAAATAAACTGGAACTGAACTAAGAACACTACTGAGAGCATAGGCGATCTGGACACTCCCCAGTCTGCCTTTGCCTCTTACAAGCATGCTTTATTTATAGATAATCTGAAGGACGGAACTCAAAAAACATACAAACTAACTTTCTTCATATGTGACAGGTGGAGCGCCAGAAGAAGAAGGGCGCGCATTGAGGGATGATGGATGGATGCCACGGGGCAGTCGGCGCGCACTGAGAAGTCACGAGAAGGAGAGAGGTGGCATTCGGCGCGCACTGAGAAGTCACGGGTGAAGTGTGAGTGGAGCGCCAGGTGGCTTTTGGCGCGCTGTGCGAGCCACGGGGTGGATAAGATCATCTAGTCAGAGTCGCTGGTACCGGGGTATCCGGTAAAAGGTGACTCATCAGATGAGGTGTCTCCAAGGTGACCAGTTCTTTCGAAGAAGTCTAGGAGTCCTTCGAATAGGGTGGCGGATATGGTGTCGTCTTGAGCTGTCGGGTTTTCCAGAATGTGGTCTGGTATCTGATCCGGGGTGGTATTGTTGCGGATGCACATGTACTCTTGGAACAGGGACCAAGCGGTAGGATAGAAATGGCGGTGGGTCATGTAATGAAAGGAAGCCCAAGTGTAGAGGTGGGTCGTGGGTGAATGGGTGTAGTATGAATGGTATGGATGAGGGGGGTTTTTATTTCTCTAATTTATTCTGATTGTTTTGTGTAGGTACATCAGCTAAGCCAGATATATATATATATATATATTATCTAGATTTAATGAAAGCATATAACCAATAATTCATCAGTCAGACTTGGAATCAGTATGAGCTTGTCATGCTTTGAACTTGCGAAAATCATGTCATATATGTATATGGTACTTAGATTTATCAATCAAAACACCACTTTGCTAGATCCAAACAATAGAAAAAATCTGAGGTCATGAACTTCTAAATGAATCCAGAATGTTGGTAGTTTGATGCAACTGCCAAATTTTGTAAAAATGTGGAGGTTTGGTAATATGTGGTAGCTATAGCATCTAAGGAACATCTTTCTCTCAAATGGAATGGTATACACCTCCCTCAAAGAATATTTCCCATTCTTGCAATTGTTTTTTTGTAATCGTGAGGATATTTTAGTTGAATGAAATTGAGCTAACACTCCTATACCAAAAAAAATGTGGGTTTTATTATTATTATTATTATTATAAGAGTTATACAAAGTAAGGGGTGAGAATCATATCCAGTTTGAATGAAGAGATATCACGCCAGTACCAATCAAAGTAAGACATGAAGCCTGACAAAAGCGTCTGCAAATGCACATGGTTCAAAAGAGGGTGTTCTAGTAATTGGACAGTAAATAAATATTGTCTTCAACAAAGAACTGTTGGCCAAGTAACATGTACTGTGCTGGGTAGGAACTGGCATGGTATCTCTCCATTCAGACTAGAGATGATTCTAACCCAGGGAAACTCGATTTTTTGGAGTCCATTCGGTAGGGTTTCTACTTGTATTGGGAACACTTGGGTCGGATATTTGAAGTAGGGTGTCATCTAGTCTATATTTTTGTTGGATTGAGATGGGCCTGAACTCATGTCAAAAAACTAAAACTAAAAATAAAAAATAAAAAATTGAAGACCCTATTTTGTGTTTTTCGAAAGGTTGTTTCGAAAAATTCTTTGTTTTCTCCTGTATATGTTTAGTCCCACATCGGTCAGGATGGAAAACGAAAACAACATATATGTAGATACCTCCCCTACCATGTTTATTTTGGAGAACAATTTCCCATGTGGCTGCACAGCGAGATGCATGTGTACACACATGGAAAAGGGCTTAAGCATAGCAGAGTCCTAGGATTCTTACTGGAGATCACCTTCTTTCTACTACATGTGGTACATCCACAACTTCAATATTGCTCCTAGAAGCAGAGTTAGCTGCCACTAATAGTTTCCTATATGTATATGACTCTTAATTTGGTGTCCCATGAGTAGAAATTGTAGAGTTTTATTGTTTGTTGAAATTTGATATATATAAATTTTAGGTGATTAGATTCTATCCTGCTTCCTTGATCTTCATCTAGAATCAACAGATTCTGTTGTGTTTGAAGAGCTAATGTTTGAATCAAAATTTGTTGCTCCTGAGCTTCCTTGCTTAAGTGTTGGACATGTGTCATTAACTCGCAAGGGTTTACAAAATGATGCATGTCATTGTTTCTGCCATTCTACAATTTTTACTCACACAACTTGATATTTACTTGCACGAATCATATTGCATATGGTGTTAACATGTGTGTTGTGGGTTTCATTTGCACTTTGCCACATGTCAAATGTTATATAGTGTTTTTGGGAGATATTTGAAGGCTTTTAAGATTTCATTTGGGTGACTAACATGCTACTTGTCAGCTTTCTAGGCTCCTACTCGTTGGAATGCATTTTGTGCCACATGAAATAATTTTTGTTACACATAGCTTTTCAGGGAGTTTACTCTTAGGAGCAATTTTCTACTTGTACTATTGGGATTTTATCATGTATCACTATTGATGTTAGCATCATTATGGTCATCTACATGTACATTAAGTGCACATTATATCATTGTTTTTTAAGATAGTAGTTCGATGTTGCATGAGTATATTTATTTGTGTGGATTAAAAATCTATGCCAACATCCAGATCGCGATTTACTTGGCTCGGTTTGGGTTTGAACCAATTTGACCACTAGTGGTGAGGGATGTGAGCACTTATCATTGATTCTCATATACATTCCCATGAGTGGATACCACCATCTAACCCCCAGTGCCAAGGAATCTGAACTCTTATCACTGATCTCACATATTCTCTTATGAGTGAAGATCACCATAAAATTCACATGATGGTGATGACACTTTTCACTTATCAAAATATTCACAATTTCACCAAGATACACAATTACATTGAATTACCTAATGAAATCTTTCTTATCATATATACATGTATCTTTCAAAGAAAACTAATCTAATTCAAAATAATCTAATCGCTCTTAACATACAACAATCTTTTTAGAGCAATGGTTACATATAAGAGAATACACTTGGATGTTCCAAAACAAATTCACAAGATGCTTGATCCTTTCTAAGGAACATATAAACTAATAACTTTAAAAAGATGAGAACATTGTTTATCATGCTAATTTATTGAGAATAAAACTTGTTTAAAGAAAGAAAGACTTTGTGTTTGTTAAAAACATCAAACCAATAGCAAAAACCCCTTTTAAAATCCGAAGAACACTAAAATCTATGTTTAAACAATACTTGAATCAAAACCAGTTCTTTAACAGGACTATCTTAAGAAGAAACCTTCATATCAATTGAACAATCAATAGGAAATCAATTATTTTCTTAAGGATCTAATTAAGAAAACATGAGCATACCATAAAAATCTCTTAGAACAAAACCAAAACGCAAATCATAGGTTTTAATCATTGATTTTAAGAACCTAAGGGAGAAAACAACTGTACATGTTGCACAATTACTTACCATCACCAAATCACAATTCTACAGAAATATCCTCTTGTAGCTTTCCCTCTTTCAAGTATTAAACGTTCATAATCATCTAAATCTCTCCTTCTGCAAGTTCGAGAATGTAGGAAACTAGGAACAATAGGTTTTTTATGAAAATCCTAGTATCAAAACCAAACCATAATGAATAATCTAAATCCATTCGGTTTTTTATAGCTTACCTTAACAAATCTTGGGATTATTTCCTCTCTTCTTTTCTTCTTTTTCTTTTAGGTTAGATAGGTCTAATACACAACCCTAGAGGCTTTTATAGGTCCAAAATCGCACAAAACACAAAATAAATTTCCATTCTTCCAAATTTATCTAATTGGATCGGTCCAACATATTTTTGGATTGGTCCAACTTATTTAGATCGGTCCAACCTATTTGAATCAGTTTAGAAATAATTTGGATTGGTCCAAACTGTTTCTGTATAGGGTTTATGAGAAACCCGTGGCTCTTGGATTGGTCCAACTATATTTTGGACCGGTCAAGTCATCTAGATCGATCCAACATCTTTTGGATTGGTCCAAAATCCCCTGTTTACATATTTTGACATTTTTGTCTCACTTTTTTTTACACACATAATCATATGTTTGCATCTCGTGTTTTCCAAGTATATGCGGGGTGTTAAACTCCACCCTTAAAATAAATTCAGTCATATAATTTCAGGTACCTTGGTTTTGGAATAGATGTGTGTATTTTTCCTTCATCTCATCCTCCCCTTCCTAAGTTGCCTCTTCCTCCGAATGGTTTCGCCATAACAACTTCTCAAAGGGAATGAATTTTGAACACAACACTTGTTCCTTTTTATATAGAATCTCGATTGGTTGTTTTCCATACGTCTAATCCTCCCTGACTTGTAGGGATATGAGTTTTGAAGAGCCTAAATCGGTTTCTAAACCCCCAATCTGTTTTGAGGGCATTTTTGGAAAAAAATTTAAACACAAATCCCATGCGTGTTTTTCAAAATTTGAACTTTGTTTTTCAAATCCTTGTTAAGTCATTACGTAATTTGTCAATTTCATTTCAAGTCTAGGTGATAGGCTATGAATGTTATATATAATAAGTAAGTCTATGAGTGTCTAGTGTAGAGACCATCACCATGACAAGGAAGAGGTTCAACTGCTACAAGCCAAGGCATATCAAGCAAAGAACCTAAGAAGAGCTAAAGAGAAGTGCCAAGGAAGAGCCAAGTCACCATCTTTGAGCCCGAAAGGTAAATCAGGTATAAAACCAAATGGGTATTGTGTGGCTATTCTAGGAGACCCCCCAAAGACCAAGGTTTGATCCTAGGAAGGCCGTAAGACCAATGTATGCCCCTAAGTGCAATTGCTCAAAAACCCTAGTGAAAAATGAGCCTAAAAGTGAGTATGGACATCTTAATTTAAAATGGTCATATCTTTTAATCCTGACATCCGCTCGGACCCACAAGTACTCAAAACGATTAGCTTGATGAGCTCATTCCAACTGGTGAAATCGATTGTGGGTTTCGAAATCGATTTAGATGAAATCGGTTTCTAAACTCCCAATCGATTTCGAATAACTCCCGAGCTTAAAACCGATAAGCCCAAATCGATTGCGATATGAGTTTTGAGGAGCCCAAATCAGTTTCTAAACCCCCAATCAGTTTAGAGGGTATTTTTGGTAAAAAATTTAACACAAAAATTGAGGTGAGTTTTTTGAAATTTGATGCTCTTCCCAACAATAAAAGGCAACTTTTTCCTTCTAAACATAAGCTTTCAAGGGATTTAGAAAAAGGTTTTCAAGGGGATTAACAAAGGGAAAAGAAAAGGGTTTTCAAGGAGATTAACAAAGGGAAAAGAACAAGGTTTTTAGGCAAGAAAAAGAGCTCTACAAGCTCTACTCTCTCTACACTTTCATTCAAACTTCCAAGCTTCCAAAGGAAAAGATGAGAGTTGTTGTCTCTCTCTTGTAGCAACAAATAAGGGTTCCTTTGCAAGAAAAGAGGGGAGGAAGATTGAGGACGATGCTTCGACATCTCCAAGCATACAAACTCCCAACCTAAAAGGTTGAGGTAAAACTTTTGCTTATATTTTGGAGTTTGTTTACATTGTAGGTAGTTTGTGGTTAGCTTTTGCTTATTATGTATCTATACCACTACTCTACATGTGAATCCTTGGAAAACCATTCATAGAGATAAAACCCTTATGAGCCTCACTTATATTTGTCTATTCTAGAGGCCATACTTAGCTGTATGATTTACTTGCATACTTGCTTTCATTAGAGGCATTCACACATTCCCTTAGTATTGAATAGAGACTATGCACTTGATATATTTGGCTAGTTGAGAGCCACTCTCTACATGGGGACATTGGTTCCCTTACTTGAGATATTGCCCTTCTTATGCTTCACTTATATTTGCATATATAGAGGCTTACTCGGTTGTGTGACTACTTGTTTACTTGCCTTCTCTAGAGGCACTCACACACTCCCTTATGCAGAAGTAGAGACTATTCTATTGGTATATTTGGCTACTAAGAGTCACTCTCTACATTGGGACTTAGTTTTCCTTGGTGACCATATTGGTATACTTAGCTAGTGAGAGTCACTCTCTACATTGGGATTTTTGTTTCCCTTGGTTGACCACATTGATATATTTGGCTAGTTCGAGAGCTATATTGTATTGCGACCTTGTTCACTTGGACCATATTTACCATCTTCAATTATTGAGAACCATATTGGTAGTTTACCTAATACCTTATGTCAACAGTCGGAGACGCCGTGTGACAAAGAGTAACTCCTTGGCTCGGAAACAACCAAGGCTGTTCTTGCTGGAGACACCAAGCACGTAGTTTAATGTTTGCCTATATACCTTATCTCTTGTGTCATCGGTCGGAGACGCTGGTTGATGAATTGTAAAACCTTGGGTCGGAGACAACCAAGGTCATGCTTGTCGGAGACACTAAGCACGTAAATTAAGGTTTGCTCATTTTCTTATAATCATTATAAAATATTGATTAATAAAATTGAGTAGTTGAAAGTGGATGTAAGCCCTGAAGTGGCCGAACCACTATAAATCTTGTGTTGTGGATTGATCGTGTCATTGCTTGTCTCTTTACTATTAAACTTGTAGCCACTTGTGCACACCACGTGTTTGACAATATTCTTGAGTAAACACTTTTTAGCACACACACACTTGGTTTAATTTTAAGAAAATTAAAATTGAATTAAAATCAATCATAATATCTCTAAAGGGGTTAAAGAAATTTCGAAATCCTATTCACCCTCCTCTAAGATTACGCACTTCACAATTTCAGAATACAACATTTATTCCTTTCTATATAGAATCTCCATTGGTTGTTTTTCATACGTCAAGTCCTCCCTAACATGTAGAGATTCATATTCTAACATGTGTTTCGGGTCATGCATATACTTCCACAACATTGATACATGAAACACACCATGTATATGCAACAATTTTGGTGGCAAAGCTAATTCATATGTCACAACACCCACTCTCTTCAAAATTTCAAAATGTCCTATGAATCTTAGAGCCAACTTTCCCTTCTTTCCGAACCTCATAACACCTTTTGATGGAGACACTTTTAAAAATATATGATCTCCTACTTAGAATTCAAGATCTCTTCTTCTTTTATCAACATAAATCTTCTGTCTTCTTTGAGTTGTTAGCAGTCATTCATAGATTAATTAAATTTTCTCTATGGTTATTTGAAACTTCAAGTCCGAGTAGCTTTCTTTCAGCTACTTCTTCCCAAAAAATAGTTGATTTACAATTCCTCCCATACAGTGCTTTGAAAGGAGCCATTTGTAGACTGGCTTGATAACTATTATTGTAGGAAAATTCAATCAAAGACAAATGGGCATCCCAACTACAGTTTAGATCAATAACACACTCTCTCAACATATCTTTCAAAGTCTGGATAGTTCGTTCGAATTGCCCATCTGTCCGAGGATGAAAAGTTGTAGTAAAGTTTAACTTGGTTCCCATTGCTTGTTGCAAAGTGCCCTAAAATCTAGAGGTCAATTGAGGGTCTCTATCGAAAACTATACTGACAAGGGTTTCATGGAACTTTATTATTTCATTAACATACACAAGCTAATTTAGTCAATGTAGGAAATCTGGATTGATAGAAAATGGGTAGACTTGGTCAACCTATCAACTATCACCTATATAGAATCAAACCCCTTATATGTCATTGGCACACTGACTACAAAATCTGTAAAAATGCAATCCCACTTCCATTATGGAATATCTAAAGGTTGTAACTATTCGGTGGGCTTTTGGTGTTTGGTCTTGATAAGATGACAATCTATAATCTCTCTCTTCATGTTATTCCACCAATACACTTTCCTCAGATCTTGATAAATCTTGGTACTTCCTGGGTGAATGCAACATATAGATTCATGTGCTTCCTTCATAATTTCCTTTTTCTATTTCAAATCATTCGGAACATAAAACCATTTTTCAAATGGTAAAGTACCATCCTCTTAAACTTCAAAACTGGTTAGCTCACCTTCCTTTACTTCTTCCGTGATTTTCATCAAATGAGGATAAGAATCTTAAGCATTTTTCACCTTCTCAATTATTTCAGGTTGTACGTTAAGATGTGTAATCATACAAGCCAAGTAGTCTGATGACTTTCTCCTCAACGCATCAGCCACTATGTTGCCTTCCCCAGGTAGTACATAATTGTGCAATTATAATCCCTTATTAACTCTAACCATCTCCTTTGCCTCGGGTTTAACTCCTTTTGACAGAAAAGATATTTAGACTCTTATGGTCAGTATAAATTTTACAAGTTTCACCATAAAGATAGTGCCTCCATATCTTCAAAGCAAAAACCACTGTTGCTAACTCTAAATCATGGCTGGGATAGTTCTACTCATAGTTTTTTAGCTGCCTAGATGCATATGCTATCACCCTCCCATGTTGCATGAATAAACACCCTAAACCTTTCCTTGAAGCATCACTATAAATCATGTATCCTCCTGAACCCGAATATAAGGTAAGGATCGGGACGAAGACTAACTGATTTCTTAATTGTTGAAAACTCTTCTCACATTCTTCATTCCATTCAAACTTGACATTCTTTTAGGTCAATTAGTCTACCATCCCGCTATGTGAGAAAATCCATTAACGAATCTCCTGTAATAGCCTACAAGACTTATGAAGCTACGAATCTCAGATATATTCACTAGTCTCGGCGAATCAACCACAACTTCCACCTTTTTGGGATCTACATAAATTCCATCATTGGATATCCCAAAAAGATCACCTTGTCACATTTGTTGAACTTGGCGTGCAATTGGTGTTCTCTTAATGTATGCAATGTAATCTTTAGTTCTTTAATTCCTCAAGGCTTTAAGAATACACCAAAATATCATCAATAAACACTATGATAAATTGGTCCTAGGAAAGGCCTAAATACTTGGTTCATCAAATCTAGAAAGGCGGTCAGAGCATTTGTCAACCCGAACGACATCACCAGAAACTCATAATGCCCATACCTAGTGCAGAAAGCTGTCTTAGGTGCATCTACTTCTTGATCTTGAGTTAATGATACCCAGATTTGAGGTCGATCTTCAAAAATACTTTAGCACCTTGTAATTGATCAAACAAGTCATTAATTCTAGTTAATGGGTACTTATTCTTTATTGTCACTTTATACAACCGTCTATAGTCAATACATAGCCTCATGGACCCATCATTCTTCTTTACAAACAACTTAGGTGTGCCCCAATGTGATACACTAGGGTGGATCCTACTAACATCAGATGTCAAGTTTCTAGGTTTCTACTCATTGGAATGCATTTTGTGCCATGTGGAATAATTTTTGCTACACATAGATTATTGGGGAGTTTACTCCTAAGACCAATTTTCTACTCATACCACTGAGATTTTATCATGTTTCACTATTATGTTAGAATCATTATGGTCATTTGCATGTGCATTAAATGCACATAGTATCACTTTTTGTTAAGACAGTGATTCGTTGTTATACAAAGTATATTTATTTGTGCAAATTAAAATCCATGCCAATAAATGCCCCTCTTGATTTATATGAAACGGGCTGATGTCGTTCATGTAGATCATGATTTACTTGGCTTAGTCTAGTATTAAATCAATTAGCCCAATTTCAAACCATTGTCATTAATATTTTATGATGAATGCAAAACGTCTCCTTCTCGAAAATTTGTATCTTCCGGAAGGATGTTTCATCTTGCAAGAATGTCTCTTCATTTTGTGAGTATTTCCATAACTCCCAAAGATAGATTTTAAAGGTTGTAAAATCCTATCTCATCTCCTTTTCTAGGCTTCATCCCTGTGTCCTGCTAGTTTGGGAAAACCCTCCTCTTATGTTTCTTATGTTGAATCATGTTGTTACCATTTAGCATATTTCCATCATGTAAAACTAGTCTTCCACCTTGTTATAAAGCGCTCTCCCTTCTTGTAATTGCCTGGTCGATTAACCTGTCATCTATTTAGAAGGTTCATGTTGTATCATGCTTATATCTCACACAGAAACAAATACCATTCTCTATTCTTCTTCTGAAATCCTTAAACATTAAGATGCACTTAATCTATTGAAAACTCTTCCCCTTGAAGATCCAATGATATTTTGAAGAAGACTTGATCCATTTTCCAGAGTTTAAATGCCTCTTGGTTTCCTTGCTTCGGTCGCCTTCTAAGGCGATTGTTAGAGCTTCAATAATAGTCCAACAATACAAATTCTATTGTATTCATCTAGGGCTTGTCATATCAAGGATGAGTTTTTTACTTATACAAACCAAAATCCTTGAAGTATAGCCATTCATGAAGACTTATGCGAGTAGCTTTGCTTTGCTTATGTAAAATTTACTTGTGCGAGTAATTTGGGCTCGTACAAGTAAAATTCCCCTAGACATCAATGATTATTTGTTCTATTGTTTTTGACATTTCGATATGATTTTCTATAGATATGATGCACCTTATAGAATCATTTTTCTTTCTTGTTATGGCGGATTTCAAGCCTTAAGACTTCCAACAGCCTATGGAAGATTTCATTAACTGACCAAAGATGCTTCTTTTATTGTTATTGCATAGTTGACTCACATGGTCTTGGCTGTATTTCAAAGAGGCACCATGTGCCAAGCTCCTCATGTAACACCCTGCACATGCCTATGTGATAATAAATGAGAATGGGGTATTTGGCATGGGTTATGGGTAACCCATTACCTAAGCGTCACACTTAATGGTTCAGGAAGCATTGAGAGAGCCCATGGACCATAGGAGAGAATCCTAGACCAAACCCCAAAAGAACCAAATAACTCGAACCTAGACAAGTTTGAGTGCTTGAGAAAAATCTTCGAGCACTCGAAGTTCCTCGATTGTTTGCATGGTGATTTCGAGTGCTCGAGCTGAGAGAAAATTGGAATTCCAGAAGATTTATATCCTTAAGTACTCGAGAAGGAAAATTTGAGTGCATGAGAGTAGATTTTGAACACACGAGATTGTTATAGAAACAAAAAAAATTACAAAAATTACCACTCCCTAGCATTGGGATTTGTGTATGACAAAGTTAAAGCCCATTTTTGCCCAATTTAGACATGTGAACATTAGAGAGAAGCATAGAGAGAGAGGAGAAGGAAATTGGGAAAGGAGAAGAGGATTTCTTCTCCAAGGAGTAAGGTAAGCTTAAGAACCTTAGTTTTTGCTTGGTATTTGCTTATATCTAGTCTTTCATTTAAAAGCTATTGAGATTCATGAATTTTGATTATGTTTCTTGGTTAATCTTAGAGAAGAGAGACAGTTCTAAAGGAAAGGAGATTAGGTTCATAGAAATGTGATTTCTACTCTATGTTGTGAAAATTTGTAGATTGGTTCATCTCTATAGATTTGATTTTGGATCCTAGTTTCTTTGATTTAGGCTTGGTTGGAATGTTTAGTTTTTTTTTTTTTTTATCTCCATGAGTTTTTAGAAGAAATTCAATTTACATGATGTTGATGTCCTATTTTGGCAAGTTTCATAATCTCTACTCTATAAAGTGATGTTTGGAGGTAGGATTCCTGTAGTCTTGGACAAAGAAGATGATTTCATGTAGTGTTCTTTTGATTCCCCTTTAAATTCCTAAAATTGTGATCTCTACTCATTTGTATTATGGTTATATGATTAGTTCATCGTGATTTATAAGTCTTCAACATGCCTATGGATTCTTTACATAAGCTATTGCTCACTTTAGTGGATTTTGTTTGCTTCTTGTTAATCATTGTAGATTGGTATTAATTCTATTGATTTTCATATTAAAATCTTAGAATTTTTGTGTTTTATATTGTAATTTGCATCCATTGGGAGTTGTGATAGCATGAGCTTGTTGTTTTATCATTATTTACTTTGATATTTTCAGGAGCATCTTATTTTGATTTCTTATCTGAGTTTTGAAGCATTCGAGCCATTTGGTTTTATATTTGGTTATGTTTGACATGAAAAGATTTTACATTCCAGAGATTTCTATATATCCTTAGTTTTGAGCCAAGCATCCTCATAAGTATTTTTGTTTTGTTCATAAATGAGATGAGCATCTTTGATTTTGGACTCGTTATAAGATTAGACATATGGATATCTTTTATATAACATACTTATGTAGTAGTTACGTCACTTTACATAAACATGGATTTGGTAGTTCAGTTTTGGACATTTGGATTTGACATGATAGCCCTGTGTAAGGACTGCCCTTTTAGGCCCAGATACTCCTAAGTGGGTCAATCTTTATAACCTTTCAAGTACCTTACTATTGGGTCATATCAATAGACAAAAGAGTAATACTTACCTAGTGAATTTAGGTACCTTGCAACTGGGTCATATCAATAGGAAAATGGGCAATACTTTCCCAGTGATTTTAGGTACCCTACCACCAAGTCACATCAATAGGTGAAGAGGCAATACTTGCCTAGTGATTTCAAGTACTCTATCATTGAGTCACATCAATTGGCGAAGGGACAATTCTTGCTCGATGATTTCAACTACCCTACTGTAGGGTCACATCAATAGGTGAAAGTGCACTAACCCAGTGATACATCAAGCACCCTACTGCCAAATCACATCAATAAGGGAAGGGGCACTAGTTACCTAGTGATTCTTTAGGTACCCAATCACCAGGTCACATCAATAGGTGATGACGGCCATAGTGCCCATCGGTCTATATTGACCCCTTCAGGTACCCAATCATCAGGTCACATTAATAAGTGAAGATGGCCCTAGTGGCATAATACTACATTTTGTATCTGTCGGAGACCCAAAATGGGTTATTTTGCATTCGGTTTTGGTTTTTTTTTCGAAGACATAACATGTGTTATTTTACATTTGGTTTTGGTATTTGTCAGAAACCTAACATGGCTTATTTTGCATTCGGTTTTGGTATTTGTCAGAGACAACATAGATTATATTGCATTTGGTCTTGTTATTTGTTGGAGACCCAACATGGGTTATTTTGCATTTGGGTTTGGTTGGTCGGAGGCCTTGCATGGGCTTATTTACATTTGACTTTGGTGTTTGACGGAGACCCTCATGGGTTAGAATATGGTATATGCATGGTTTAGTTTGGTTTATTTTGAAACCAATATGGTCATTTAGAATCATAAATGTACTTTAAATCATAGCAAGGATATATGTATAACACTTTTATAACACTTACATACACATTTTGCTTTCTTACTCTATCTTGATTCTTTCATCTACTATTGTGTTTTCTTTGGTATTTCTTTTGTATTGTATAAATTGTATACCATCTTGCAACGCCCATCGTGCTCACCTAAATTGATACCACCTTACAGATTGAGTCTTTGGAGACCGCAACGTCATAGGAGCCGTATTTGGATGCGATGGATGTGAAGAGAAAGGTGGGTTGGATGTCTAGGCTCATTAATTACTTTTGTTATATTTTATAGTTTTGTGGACATTAGACTTGGATATGTATATATATTTCCACTCGGAGTTGTACCCCCTTATGGATGGAGCTTAGTACTATATTGTTAGCTCATAGAAAGCCTCTACTTCTAATACTAGATATATGAATTCTTTGAGTAGTTAAGAATTGATAGTGATTGTTTCCATTGTATTATGGGGTTGTTGATTAATAGAAATATTTCATTGCGTAAACAGTAAATGATTCAACAATTTGCAGCCTCATGTAAATTTGAATGGAATGGACAAGATACGTATTTTTATTTCATTGTGATATGTGATTGATATAAAGGACTTGAAAGAACTAAGAAGACAATAAACAAAATTTATATAAAAAATGAGAAGGGTTTTAAGGACTTGGTCACACTCCAAAAATGGAATCTCCCTACTATGAGATATGGGTTTGGAGTGTGTCATTCAATGTATTTAGGCCCAATTGCGGCCCGCGGATCCGGGTCATGACAAAGTTGGTAGCAGAGCAGCTTGATTTGGATTCTATAGACAATCTGAGTTATCTCTGGAGTTAGGATTGAGTTTTGGATAAGTCAACAGAAACTTTTGAGGATTGATTGATTATTCATGATTGATGTTCATAATAAAATGAATTCAAGTACTTTAGCAATGGGTAGATGATTATTAGATACAAGTTTAGAAACTGTTGTTTGTCTTGTTTTTTTAGGAGAAAGAGATGCCACCGAGAAGAGACACTCGATCAGATTCTTTCACTACTATGCAGCCAGATGGTGATGCCCTAGCTAGAGTTTTAAGCATGACTAAAGAGCTAGTTGGTGTGTTTAGAGAGCATGTCACTCATGGGGGACAACCTCATGAGAGGAACGTAGGAAGTGGTAGTGATGCATATGAGCGGTTTTGCTAGATGGACCGCCGAAGTTTTGGGGACCTCTGACCCCATGGAGGCTAAAAACTATGTGATGCAGATTAAGAAAATCTTTGTTGTTATGGGTTGCTCTAAGGAAAAAAAAAAAGGCGTCTCTCACCACATTTGTATTAAAGGGTAAAGTCATTAGTGGAGAGCCACCCGAGACACCATCTCCTACGATGCTGATGAGCCACTTACGTGGGATATGTTCCTCCATGCTTTCCATGAGTACTTCATTCCGGAAGGCATGAGAGATGAGAAGATGGCAGAGTTCCTAGAGATGGTGCAAGGGAGAAAGGCATACTCCAGTACAAGGAGAAGTTCATCGAGCTAGCCCGCTTTGTACCACTTATTACAGGTGATGATGAAACAAAGGCCAAAAAGTTCCAAAGGGGGCTTAAGCTTGCCATTCGAATGAGAATGAAAATGGAACGGTTAAGGATCTTTCTGAGGTCGTTGAGATGTTAAGGTTTGTAGAGAAGGACTATGATGAGCTCGCCAAGAACCATGAAAAAATTTTGAAGCATCCTCAAGCTTGAGGACCAGAAGAGCAAAGGACATCAATAATACATGCATGATGAAGATGCTAAAGCACACTTAGACCAGAGCTTTGTGTCTAAGATGCGGGAAATTTCATGGTGGCGTGTGCTACCGAGAAATTAGTGCTTGCTATAAGTGCGGTTTAGTCGATAACATGATGCGTGACTACCCAACTTGGAAGAAGGATCAAACCACTAAGCCTGAGGAAGTAAAGTAGAGGGCCAAAGTTCTAGGGTGTGTGTACGCCATTACTGAGTAGGATTCCTAGGCATCTAGGCCCATGGTTACAAGTATACTTTTTTTGTTTGGTCATGATGCATGAATACTTTTTTTGCCAATTCTTTACCTAAGTTATTAGACTACATGTTGATTGTATCTACACCGTTAAGAAATACCATGTTAGCAGAGTTGGTATGTAGATCTTGTGTACTCAGAATCGGGGATATAGAGTTATCTGCAAATTTGTTTATATTTGACATAGAGGATTTTGAAGTGATATTGAGAATGGATTAGTTGGTAGCACACCATGCCACTATCCATTTTTAATCGAATGATGTAGAATTTCACATACCTGGTTAGCCAAATTTCTCATTTCAAGGAGTTATAATAACTATTTTCATAATGTGATCTCCACAATTTAGGCAGACAAAATTCTTCAAAAAGGTTACTAAGGCTTTTTAGCATATGTTGTTGACAATTGAATTGAAGAGAGGAAGATTAATGACATCCCAGCCATTAGGGACTTTGTGGATGTATTCCTTGAAGATCTCCTTGGTTTACTTCCAAACTAGGTAATTGAGTTTGCAATTGACTTAGTCCCTAGTACCACAGTTATTTCTATGGCTCCTCATCGAATGACGCTGACTTAACTAAAGGAGCTTAAGGTGTAGCTTCAAGAGTTTCTTAACAAGAGCTTTATTCGCTTGAGTGTGTCACCTTGGGGAGCACCCGTAATCTTTGTGAAGAAGAAAGATTGGTCAATGAGGTTATGTATTGACTATTGACAGGAAAACCAGATGATAGTAAAGAGCAAATACCCATTGCCAAGAATAGATAATCTATTCGATCAATTGTAAGGCGTTAAGGTTTTCTCAAAGATTGACCTTAGATTGGGTTACCATAAACTCTGAATCAAGAAGGAAGATATACCGAACAGACAAATATCCAAGGATAAGATATTTGTGGATCCCAAGAATATCAAAGCTGTGATGAATTGGTCGAGACCAATGAACATCCAAGAGATTCGAAATTTCTTGAGTTTAGCTGGTTATTACAGATGATTTGTTAAGATTTTTTCAAGTATTATGAGGCCTTTGACAAAACTGACCTAAAAGAATGCAACGTTCGAATGAAGCACTTCATGCGAAAAGAACTTTCAAGAGTTGAAGGACTGGTTAGTTGTCATGCCAATCTTCACCTTACCATCGGGTTCCAGTGGGTTTATGATCCATTGTGATGCATCCAGAAAAGGATTAGGGTGTGTGTTGATGCAATATAGGAAGGTAATTGCTTACACATCAAGATAGCTCAAGCCCTATGATAAAAAATACCCCACCCACGACTTAGAGTTGGCAGTAATTGTTTTTGCACTAAAGATCTGGAGGCACTATCTATATGGTGAGAAGTGTGAGATTTTCAATGATCACAAGAGTCTAAGGTATATTTTCACACAAAATGAGCTCAATCTAAGACAAAGGCGGTGGATGGAACCAAAAAAGAATTATTATTGCACCATTAGCTACCACCCAGAAAAAGGGATGTGGTGGTGGATCCTCTTAGTCGGAAGTTGGCTAGTAGTGTGGCTTGTCTGATTACACACCTCAAAGTGCAACCCACACTCTTTGAGAAAATCAAAGATGCACAAGTTTTTGACCCATAACTGATAAAAATCAGTGGTGATTGGCGAAGTGAAGAGTGGTCACTGAAGAGATTTTTTGATGCATGATGACAGGACCTTACATTTTGGGAATCGTCTATGTGTTCTGGATGATCCCGAGTTGAAGAGATTAATCATGGATGAGTTTCAAAAGAATTTATACACCATACACCTGGGAAGCACCAAAATGTATTACAATCTTAAGGCCGTTTATTGGTGAAATAATATGAAATGGGAGATTACGGATTATGTGACTAAATGCTTGACATGCCAACAAGTCAAGGTTGAGCATCAGAAGCCTATAGGATATCTACAACCTTTAGACATCATAGAATGGAAATGTGAGTACATTTCCATGGACTTCATTGTGCGACTATCTAAGATGAGTAAAGTTTATGATTCCATTTGGGTGATCGTGGATAGATTAACTAAATTTTCCCATTTCTTGCTAATCCGAAGTACATATCCTTTGGACAAGTTGGCACAGTTATATGTGAATGAAATTGTGCGACTGTACAAGATCCCAGGTAGCATTGTGTTTGATGGAGACCTAAGGTTCGCTTCTAGATTTTAGAGGAATTTGTAACAAGCTATGAGAATCAAGCTATACTTTAGCACAACTTTCCATCCTCAAACTGATGGCCAATCTAAGAGGACTATCCAAATTTTGGAGGATAAGTTGAGGGCTTACATCATTGACTTGAAGGGTAGTTGGGATGTCCACCTACCATTGATCAAGTTTGCCTACAATAACAGTTACCAAGCTAGAATCCAGATGGTCCCTTATGAGGTCTTGTATGGTAGGCGGTGTCGATCACCGATCTGTTGGGAAGAAGTGGACAAGAGGACGGTTATTGGGCCGGAGCTGATCCAAGTAACTACTGAAAAGATCCGATTAATCCATGATAGGCTGTTAATGGCATAAAGCAAGCAGAAAAGTTACACTAACAAGAGGAGGCGAGATTTAGAATTTGAAGTGGGAGACCATGTGTTTCTCAAGGTATCACCGATAAAAGGTGTGATGAGGTTAAGGAAAAAGAAAAGCTTAACCCAAGGTTCATTGGACCCTTTGACATCTTGCGGAAAGTTGGTGATCTTGCTAATGAGTTGGCCTTGCCCCCAAAATTGTTACATGTACATCTTGTCTTTCATGTATCCATGTTGTGGAAGTACATGCGCAACCCTTCACATATACGAGCCACTTCAAGTTTGTGAAGACTTATCTTATGATGAGCAACTTGTGAGGCTTCTCGATAGAAAATAGTAAGTACTCCATTTCTGAGCTATCTGAGTTGAGTCCAAAATCCAAGTTGCCACACCTTGGATATAAGAAATGAGGAATATGTTAGCCTATGGATTTTGATTCAATGACAATGCCCTCAAATGATGGGTTGCTATTAACCACCAGATTGGTTTAAAGGAGAGGGTACCCACATTCAATTAGAACCATTTACTTATATGATGTGATGGTAACAATCCCTATCTAAATTTCTTTTATCAACGCTAGTTCAATCATAGTTTTGAAAATCGGACCAAACCAACTGTCCAACATGGCTAAACCAAAATTGGAAAACTATCTAGGTTTTTGTAACCTCAAAACCAGACTATACGAAAAATCACATCTAACTAGTCAATTTTTGCAAACCGTTCGATTTTTTAAGGAGCAACCTAGTTCTTTACGAATAAGCAGTTTTTTTTTTTTTTTTTTTTTAAAAAGAACTTTATTTTTAACATAGTTTTGAAAACGAAGCAACTGTTCTGTGATAAAATGCCTTTGTAGTGTATATGGTGATTTACAGACATGTGTTGTTTTTGGGGCTAAAAGGGTCCAAAAAAGTGTTCAGTTGAAAAAGTAGGTGGTTTATAAAAGACCTCAAATTCAAAAACACATCATGTGTCAATCAAAGGCATGCCTTTTGAGGTCTGTCTCAAAACAGATAATCATTCTCCTTTTGAAAACCCTGGGTATATAAAGCCCATGTAAATCTCTCTTTATAACTTCTTTGTTTTCCTTTCTCAAACACCCCAAATATTGAAAACCCCTAGTTTTGGACTAGTCATGACACCAAAATTAGCAAAGTACCTTATCTAGCATATGATTAGAAATGTAACCTTAACAAATATGAATAGATCATCTACAAAATTACTATTATAGGATATTATAATATGTCCTTTAATAGCATGAACAAAGTTTAACATTGTTATATAGTAACTCCTAATTAATAAAAACAAGTGAATAATTTTATAGTGATTCTAAACAAATAATGACTCTTATTGTAGTTAAAATTGTTAATTTTGTTTTTTTTTTTTTTGTTAATTAGTTACAAAATATAACTAACTAGATAAGCACAAAATTTTTAGGTAAACAAGCATGGAATTGTGATAAATCATAATCATTAAATTGTTTACCTTATTATGAGTTTTTTTTTTTTTTTTTTTTTTTTTTAAGTTTAAGTATGTGTTAATCTCATGTATATTATTCTTCGATGTTTAAATTTTCAAAAATTTATGATTATTCTAACTGTTTTAGTATTTTTTTTTTTAAATATCTTTAATCATATTTAACGAACCACGGATAAACCTCACGAACCAAAGGCTAAACATCGTTTAACCAGAACCAGTAATCTCACTGGTTTGATACCCAGTCCCAACCTTCAACTTCCTGTTTCTTTTTTTTTTTTTTCTTGATAAAATTTTCAACTTCCTGGTAGACTCATAGACATGACGACATTCCCATATCTTCAGTTTGGGCTTCGTAATTAGAGCCATTATATTAAGGGAATTACCCTGGGTAGTATTATGATGAGACTATGGAAAGCATTGGCCTCGCAAAACTATAGTTTGTAAGCTTAGGGCTTGTCAATAAGCTGACCAGCCCAATGGACTTGGACAGAAGCAGAAAGTTTGTCAGCTACCACTCAATAACACTAAATATTACATGAGGGAGGAAGTACTCGATCAATCATACAACTCTAAACGAGTTTGTACGCAAAGAATTTGAACCTCCCTGTAAGGTTTAACATGTGAGCAGGGCTGTGCATAGGGTTAGGCCAGTCCGGCCCGGACCAAAATTTGGCCTGAGAAGCCTGGCCCAAGACTAGGCCTGATAGATCTCTGAGCCTAAATATAGGCCCGATCTTATGCTTGGGCCATACTCGGGCTTACCTTGGTCTGGCCCAAGGCTCGAGGACCTAATACTGGGCCGAGGTCTTATTCCCCTTATATTGATAAACAAATTCAATTGGATGATCAAGCTCAGCTCATTGACAGCCCTAGGTAAATCAACCAAACGGAAACTTAACCCCTATATATAAATTTGTATAATTTAGTTTATGCATATACTTTTATAACCTTATATAATAATATTAATGTTTTTGGGAGCAAATGTGCTGTCCAGGATTTTGTATATCCAACCGTGTCCTCTCACATCAGGCTGACATGTGATGATTTTTATTTTATACTTTTTTGGACTTAGGTGCATCTTTTAAATAGGGAGGAAATGTTTGAATACTTTTTTTACGGTTTTAACCCTGTATGGCACATTTTTATGGCTACCTATTTTTTAATTTGACCAAAGGAGGGTGGTATAGTAAATACACGTAAATAAGAATCTGTGCATATTTCAAAGGACCCTTCCTCAAGCATCATGCCGAGCAAGTACTCCATTCAAACTGGAGATGAAAGGAATGGGGGAGGTTGGTTGAACAAGGTGTCCTTGGAAATTTTGCCTGTTTTAGAAGTTAATTTACAATTAAAAAAACCGGCCCCGGGGGTGTATTAAACCTAATATAGTCTTATTAAAAAGTAAATTAACCAACTCTCCTAAATGATTACATCCCTGAGGTATTAAGAGATTTATGAGATTATATAAATGTCAATTAATCAACTCTCCCACCGCCCTAAAGTTATAAGAGAGTTATGAGTTTATATACTTATTATATTTCAACAATACCTTTGCCTCAAAAGGGGGAAAAGAACGGAATAGAATTATTTGAAGCCTTCAATTAGCATCACTAAAATTTAACAAAATGGAAACAGGAGTGGAAAGTAGATAAAAATACCTGAAGGTTTTGGCATATCGAAACATTCAGTAGTTTCAGATCCACTGTTACTGTTGCTCTTCAGTCTACAGTATTTTCCATTGGCTTCACAGTCACTACATACTGGGGTGGACCAATTCAGAAAAAAAAAGCTCCCTACAAAATAAACATAATAATCAAAATTAGATGGAAGTGAGATGGTTTTAACTTTCTCGCAAAACGATAGGGGCAGCTCATCCATCCTATCTCCTCTGGAAAAAGCATAAACGTGGTGTCCTCCGTCGCCAAGGCAAGGGATTGGTTTCCCTCTTCCATCTAACGCTTTTGTTGACGAACAATTAAATAAGGCAAACTCAGCAGAAGAATTTCCATATTGATCTGTTTGATGGAACTGGAAGGGTGAGGGAGGGAAAGAGAGATTGAAAGTCAGCAGCCGTCTAAACAAGCAACCATCTGGATCATAGATTTCCAGCACCTGAGATGTGTAGTTGATGCTTCTTACGATGAACTTGACCGAGGGTGGCCGCTCCAGCACAATTTCCTTCCCCTCGCAAGACAGCTCGAATCCAGGATAACCACAATGCTTTGACTGTTTGTCTTTCAGCCAAAACGGGAATCGTACCACAGGACCATGTTGATTGCAATTTGATACCCTGCACTCACGTTGGCTTTCTCCGAGCTCTGAAAGGAACACAATAATCCAGATGAAGGAGGTTACAGTGACCTCTAATAAACTATTACTCATTTCCGATCTCTCTACACTTTCTTTCTTTCTTTCTTTTTTTCCCCCTTTTATCTTTTTGTGAGTGTGCGCAGGAATCTCTCTCTCTCTCTCGTCTTTAAAATTGTTAATGGCCAAGACAGGGGCATACTCGTCTATCCACTCTGCAACGAAAATTGCGTAAACTGTGCAACAATCTTTGACAGAGGCAAGGAAAAAGCATCTTCCGCGGATTTTTTCGAGCGAGCATGAAGCACCAGGGCACCGGCTGAAACGTGAGCGGAAAAAGTGGACCACCTTAACAAGTGAATCACTACAGGTGTTTTTTCACTTGCCACTTACGTGTCACCTGGCGCCACGGTGCTTCCAGGAAATCAATCTTCAATTTATCTTCTATACTTATATATATATATATATATATATATATATTAAAGCAAAAGGGTCTCTACAGTAGATTCCATTTGGCTTTTTCGCAATTTTTGTTATTTTTTAAATTATAACTAACTTTTTTTCCCTTTTAACCTTGTTTTTTTCTTTATATTTTTACACACATGAGGTAGTTGAACGTTCTAATTGCAACTGCAAAGGGGATACGGATTAAAATTCTCGCTGACCCCTTCCACTCCAATACGACACGTGAAAAGAACTTTCGTTTTTCTTTTCTCCTTTTCATTATTTGATCCTTGTTTTTTCCTTGTTCCTATGTCATGATTTTAGAGTCTTCTTTGTCTTTTTCTAATGGAGCCATTCCCCTTGACCCGCAACCCCCTTCTTCCAACACGTTGAAGAGTTTCTGTTCTCCTTGTTTGAAAAAAAATTTCATTACTTTAACGCGACTTATTTTGTTCTCTCTCTTATATCATCACATCTCTCAACAACTTCTTTCTCTTACCTCATCACTCTTTCCATCCTTTTTCATTTTTTTTCGGAGAATGATTGTCTGTTTTGGGACAAACCTCTATTATCGTGCATTGATTGACACATGATGTATTTTTGAATTTGATGTCTTTTATTGACCACCTACTTCTTCAACTGAACACTTCATATGCACTACAGAGGCATTTTTATCAGAGAACATTTGCTTCGTTTTTTCTCTCTTCTTCTCTCTTCGTTCCTATGCCATCGTTCTTTTATTTTTATTTTTCTCCCCCTTCCCATCTCCTCCTTTTCTCTCCCATTCTCGTAACAATGGAATGGCAAATCGTGTTGATGAGTCGAATACATGTCTAATTGAGATAAGGGTAAATAACTAGTGGGTCGGATACATGTCTAATTGAGATAAGGGTAAATAACTATATGGCTCAATTCAAACTTGACCCATTTATTAATAATGGCAAATGGGTTAACCTGTTTGACCCGAATCACATTATGAGTCAACCCTAACCCATTTATTTTGTCTTGGGTTTGTGTCAGGTTCACAGGTTATGTGCTAATTCAAGATGGTGGGTCAGATTCGTATTATGTCAAGTTATGGGTATACGATTATGTGTTAACCCAAACCCAACCCATTTAATAATCGTACAAAAGCAGGTTAACTCACTTTGACCCAAAACACAATCAACAGTAACCCACTTATTCATGTTAGGTTCGTGTTAAGTTCACGGGTCATGTCAAACAACGTTGCCACCCCTACTCATACTTCTCTTACAACCCCACTCCATTCTCTCTCTCTCTCTCTCTTTCTTCGTCACACCCAAACCCAACCCATTTAGTAATCGTGCCAAAGCGGGTTGATCCTCTTTGACCCAATACACAGAAAAAAGTAACCCCCTTACCCCTACTCATACTTCTCTCAAACATTTCCATGCTTTTTGTCTGTGTTACAAAAAAGTCACAGCAAAGTGGCAATCCATGTTGGCAAGTTAGGTTCATGTTGTGTCAATTAGGGGTGGCAATGTTTGACATGACCCGTGAACCCAACACGACCCAACACGAAAATAAGCAGGTTAGAGTTGACCTTAAACGTGTTTCGGGTCCAAACAGGTCAACTCACTTTGACACGATTAATAAATGGGTCGGGTTAAGGTGGAGCCAAATGGTCTTATACCCTTACCTTGACACGACATGAACCCGACTAACTCAACTTGCCAAGATAAATTACCACATAACCCGTGAACCCAACATGACCCAACATGAAAATAAGCTGGTTAAGGTTGACCCCAAACGTGTTTTGGGTCAAAACAGGTCGACCCGCTTTGACAAGATTAATAAATTGGTCGGGTTAGGGTTGAGCCAAATAGTCTTATCCCCTTACCTCAACACAACACGAACCCGACCCACCAACACGAATTGCCACCCCTAGTGTCAACAATATACTCATGTTTTTTGGTTGTGCTATAAAAAACTACAATAAGGTGACAATTCGTATTTGCCAGATCGGATTCGTGTCGTGTCAAGAGTATATGACTATATGGCCCAACCCAAACCCGACCCTTTTTTTTTATTGTAAAGTCTCATTTTAGTTATTTAACACATTCAAATTTAAGGAATTGATTTTTTTTTTTTCCTTTTAGTGAAGACTCATTTTATTTATATATGTATTTTATGATATTAATTTATTCTCAATTATTATTGTCGTTGTGGAATTAATATTTGAACTTAAGGAATTGATTTTTTTTTGAGAAGTTTCATTATTTATTAATTTTATGACTTTGATTTATTCTTTTCAATTATTTTAAAATTAATCTTATGTTTTTTTAGATCTCACTATTTCTTTCAACAAAAACAATTTTGACAAATCACCCATGCTCGCACGGGTGTATTCATTGGTATACACTAAAGTAAGGGGTTGGTGACATTAGTGGTATTTATGATTTTTATGCAATTTTTGTGATATTTTAAGAGAATGTGTGGATACCTCTCTCTCTCTCTCTCTCCCCTCAAGTATGATTGAAAGTTAATTTGTTAGACTATTTCCACATCTATAAACACTAAAGCAAATGGTTGTTTATGTGGACAACTTATACGAATTTTATTGGGTTTTTTTTTTATATTATTAAGAGAGTGACGACATGTGGACAATCCCTCGTTTACTTTCTCTCATTCCATGTTTATCTTCCCTATTTCTTCTATTCTTTTTCCTTAAACTATCTCATCCACAATTTTAGTTATTTTATTTCTTTCCTTTAAATGGTTTAAAATTTTTTTTTCAAAACAAAACATATATACAAAAAAAATTATAATTTCAACTTCGATAAGAGTTTTTATACAAGTGTTATGCTATAGACTTAAAAAGTGGCCTTCTCCCCTTATGTTTCCCTCTCCAACTCCTCTCTTAAAAATTGTCACGTCTCTTACTTCTAACTGGATTTCCTCTTTTAAAATCCTATATACACGAAATTACATGTATATACATTCACTCGTTTTTACACAAGGCATTCACTAGTATACACTAAAGCAAAGGGTTTCCTACGATGGACAATCCATCCTAATTTAATTTAGGTTTTTTTAGATATTTTTTGAGAGTGCCACATTGACAACCCTAAAAACGGTTCCTCCTCTCCAATCTCTATTTTTTCTCAATCACATGTCCTCTCTACCTATTTTGCCGCATCTCCCAATTAAAAGCTATAAAAAATGCCACATGTGCACTTTTATACTCTCACATTATCTTTCAGTCTTATTTCTTCTCACTCACGTCTTCACATCTTCTACACAGGATTCCAACTCTTAAAAATGTATTTACTACATTTTTATTTAGGCAGCGGATCATCCGCGGGTGAATCAGTAAGAACTTCCAGTTGATTTAACCACTCAAAGACACCAATTCGATTTGATTTTGGAAAATCATCCAATTTTTTTTATCCTTTTTCTCATAAGTACGTGTTGCAGTGTGGTTAAACTCAACAGGAATTTCCCCTGCTGATTCCCCAGCAGAAGATCTTTTCTTTTTATATATTTTAATTTTTATTGGTCATTGACCCATAGTTACTATACCTTGCGTACCTTGTTGAAACGTCGAAGGGCCAAGACAGCCTCCAAACAATTACTGCAGTCTCAAGATCTTCTCTTGTTGGCAAAATGTTTTATGATTTCATTTAGCCCACAAGTACCACCTAAAAAAGGTGAAAATCCATTAATGTTTGCCAACAGGGGGGATCTGAGCTGATTAATACAAGATGAACCCATGGGGCATAGGAAAGTGATTTAAACAAAATTGCATTTTTTTAAAGCTATTAACATTATTTGTTCGCCTCGGATTTGGTGAGACCCCTTAAGGTGAAACTAAGTCAGCCTAACATCAGGGCCAAAACATTAGTGCTGAAAAATGAAAAGCATCCCCGAAAAAGTGATTACTTTTTTGGTGCTGATGTCTCAACTCTTGATACTAGGCTGACTTAATCTCACCTTAAGTGGTCTCACCAAATTTGAGGCGAAATGTATTACATAGCTAAATGTCAGATGTGTCCGTGCCCTCACGATTTGGTATGAATCTTGCATGAATGAACAGGATCCGAATGACATAGGAGTGGACACATAGCGCCAAAAAATGAAAAGCACCCCCTAAAAAGTGTAAATAACTCTTTCAGTGTGGATGTATCCACCCATGACATCGTTTGGACCTTGTTCGTTTATGAAGAGTTCATACCTAATCCCAGCCATCATGGAAGGGTTAAACCGTGTTAGCCAGCCACCTGACTTCTACTATGGTAAATACGTAACACCCTTTGTTTTGAAATGGAACCGTCAAAATATAACGGAAAATGTTGGGGATTTGGTATTCATCGGATTCCATTCTAGATAAGCTTGGCTTTTTAAGGCTTGTGGAATAACAAAAATTCCTCAACAAAAAAATCTAAGCTGGTTGAACTCATTCGTGGAACGGTGGATGGATTGGTAGCTGTCTGCCTTACTTGACTTATCTTTCTACCGACAAAGACATTTGTGGCATACATTTGAGCTGATAAAAGCCTATGACATTACATGACAAGGACTATCAGGTTGAAGATGACCACATGGAAAAAGTCTCACTTATTATTGAACAAATAGACCCTTCAAGCCTTGCCACGAGAAAGACTATAGAGACGATAACTACTACATGTGTGCCTAACATCAGGGGCCAAAACATCAGTGCTGAAAAATGAAAAGCATCCCCGAAAAAGTGATTACTTTTTTGGTGCTGATGTCTCAACTCTTGATACTAGGC
>JAOXJP010144695.1:0-13267 GCA_025762735.1 Platanus orientalis | reverse complement strand
CCCCTTGCCAATTTTTCACCACATTCGGGGGATGAGGTGCCCCTCGCCAATTTTTCGCCACATCCAGGGAATGAGACGCGTCGCTTAAAGGGTACGCCCTAGTATTAGATCGATATAACGTATTTTCAGGATTCATGTTTTATGGTTTGAGAAATTTTTTAAGGCCGGCTCTCAACCTGATGCCACCCTCCTCCTTTATTCGGGCTTGGGACCGGCAATGTCTGAAGATACAAACATTGGCGGAGTTATTATTGTGGAACATAAAAAAATAATAATAATAAAAATTATAGACTAATTACATTTTTTTATTCAAAAATATTTTTTTTTTCTATTTTTGGATTATTAAATAATTAATATATATATTTTAAATTTCAATTAACTCCATGAAGGCATGAATCAATGTCTTTTTTTAAAACATTATTAATGTAGAACTTATAGGCTAATTATATATCTCTTTCATTCAAAATTATTATTTTTATTTTCGGATTATTAAATAATTAATATTTTTTTCGAAATTTCATTAACACCATGAAAGCATGAATCAATGTATTTTTTTAGAACATTATTAATGTAGAACTTATAAACTAATTACATTTTTTTATTAAAAAAAGATTTTTTAATTTTTGGATTATTAAATAATTATTAAAAAAAATTCAAATTTTCGATTGACACCATGAATCGGTGGGTTTTGATCCCAACCCACAGATCCATGGTCATTTCATTATAAGCACATTCAAATCTTTTTATTTTATTTTATTCCTAATTTTTTGGTATTTTTTTTCATTTTCAACAAAAATGCCTCTAGTTCTTCAAAACATGGATCAAATCATGTTTTTGATGCATGGAATAAGTAGATCTAGCATCTATTTGTGTAGATCTACTGATTAAAAAAATAATAATAATAAATTTGAAAAAGAAATGAGAAAAGCTCACCGTTAATGCAAACCGACGAAGAACACTAAAAAACCGCTTTTGATCCTTTAAATCTTCAAGATTTGAAGGTTTTTCTTCCAAAGTATTGCAAGATTAAACAAGAGAATGATTTTAAAGCAACAATAATAATTTAGGAGAGGTTCACAACAAGATTGGGCGATCCAGATCCGTATCGTCCGATCCGGATGTCAGGATCGCTAAGTCAAATATTTTTTTTTACATTCTATCGTTCGATCCTAAGTCAGGATCGTCTGATACAGAACAATCCGGTGTCGTATCGGACGATACAAAGATGGGATCGTCCGATACCTCAAGGATCGCGATATACATGTCAGTATCGGACCGGACCTGGACGATCCTGATCTGGATCGTCCGATACGATCCCAAATTGTTGAGATTTAAAACCATGCTATAGATGTTGAAGTCACGGAATGGGGCACTAGGTCGATTTCCACCAAAATGACTACCTTCTCTACTACTGACAGACCCCACTCCGCTAAAATGGACGAGGGGTTAAGTCATGGGGGTGTCCATGGAGATCCCAACATTGATATTTGTTGTGCCTGGATCGACCACAATACTCACATTTGAGCCGGTCTCTGTCTTTAGATGAATTACTAAGCTTGTCACCACGACCACGACTAGGAAAGCTGCCTCTGGAAGAGCTGGACACCAGTGTTGTTATTTCAATTGTAGATGCTAGACTCATTACCCCTCTTCGTCCCTCTTCCTGATGAAAATAAGCATAGACTTCATTCAAGGAGAGGGGATGACCCATATTGAGGATTTGAACTCGAAGCTGCTCATATTCTGAATTCAAGCTTGCCAAAAACTCAAACACTTGATTTCCTCAACATACTTTTTGTAGGCAGTTGCATCTTTCACACATGATGGGCGATATGAGGTGTAATGTTCTAACTCTTCCCACATCTTTCGAAGAGTGGAGTAATAAACTGTAAGAGGTTGATACCCCATGTTTAAACTGTGCAATCCTTTTGTCTAAGTTCATTGACTTTTGCAGTATGTCTAATCTTCGAGTACGCCTTAGACAAAGAGTCCCATATTTGATGGGCCATTTCCAAGAACAAATAATGGTCATTAATTTCATTCTTCATGGAGTTTAACAACCAACCCATGACCGTAGCATTTTCCGTCTTCCACTTCTAATAACGAGGATCACTCTTTGAAGGAATGTGCCTCTTCAGTGAGATACTCTTCTTTGTCCTTCCCTTGGATGTAAATGAGAATTGATTTTGACCATATAAGATAGTTACTCCCATCGAATTTCATCGTAGTAATTTGGGCCTGTGGAGGATCATTAGCGAACTGACATCACCTCCTTTGCTAAATTGACCCTGGGTCTCTTATGAACTGATTTCAGACATGATGCAATACAACTAAGGCTTGCAAGTGTATTGTCTCTCGCAAACACACCAGAACCACACAATTTTCAAAAGAAAAACTCGTACGAGGCTACTTAGCTTGTAAATAGATTGCCTTCGATAGTTCACACGATTTGGATGTTATATGATGTAATAGAAAATCCCAACATTGATCTGCTGGCCCATACAACACCCACAAAGATCATCTCTAAGCACCAACATGGATTTATAGAGGTATCTAACCCTATTCATACCAAAACTTTGATCTGATGTCACCCAAAGACATTAACGATGAAAATTGGGCCTGAGAAATCAATAGAACTCTCTCAATACTCAACGGATTTGAGTGAGACCAAATCTTATGCGTTTTTTTTTTTTTTATAAAAAATGACCCATCCATGTCTGACCAATCTTTGAAAAAAAACTTTCAATCGCTCGTAGCAATCGTTTTTTTTCTTTTCAGATCTGCAATTTTTTTGATTTTTTTTTTAAATTTGAATATTTTGAAAAAACTTGTTTCCCAACACCAAAAAATAACCAAAATTCCCGAAATAATTTCTTTCACCAAACCACGATTTTTTGTAGATCTGACATTTACTGACGTCAACACTAGTCTTTTTCGTTATCTGTTGCTCTCTAAGCGACGATCAATCTACCATGGTCTGATACCAAGTTGGATTTGAGGACTTGAAGATTTATAAAGAAAAAGAAGAAAAAAGAAGAAAGAGAAGAAGATGAAGAAGAAAAAAAATGATGTTATGATTGAATGTGAACCATGTATTCCCTTTGTCTCATTCAATGGTATTTATACTCATACCTTATTTATTGTACTATACATAAGGTCTATAAGAGACATGGGTATACAATATACCCTTATGATAGAAGTGCTCATGTCTACATATAGGTGTCACCTCCAACATGTTGAAATAGTCTATTCTGTGGTGGAACTAAATATCAACAACATGGTACGTAACATATTCACAATATCTTTGATTTTTGGATCTTGTAGGAGCTCTTCAACAAAAGATATAGAAATAAAGTAATGATTAGTCCAACCACTAAACGTTATTTTAGTTGTCTTTCTGGAAAGGAAAACGAAATCAGTATTCACTAGAAGAACCATCACATCTCTTCAGGATTCCATAAATTTCAGGGTTAGGGCCCTTTTCAAAAAAATTCCTTTAACCTCCAAAGGAACCCAACTAAGTAGAGATTAGTTGGAACCTAACTTTGATACCAAATTTGATGTAGGATGATGGCTAAGAATCTCAATAAAGCATAAGATATGTAGTGGGAACAAGAAGAAGAAGGTTAAGAAATTAAGAATTGAAATTTAAGCACACTTTAAGTAATCAAGTTGAATGAAAATAGAATGATAAACTTGGTTAGATGGTTTTGGAAGAATTTGAAAAAAAAAATAGAGAAAAGAGGAGAAAGAAACCCAAAAGGGCAATTATGTGATTTTTGGGCAGAACCCAAAATTACCAAAATACCGTTGGTCATGTGTCAAAAAAATCTGAAATGTGACAAATTGATTTTAACGTATATGAAGAATATGTATACCAAATTTCAGGTTATTCTGAAATTTCTAACTATATGATATTATATAAGAACTCAAGTTGCACACACTTAATTCAAGAAACAGAAAAATGGAAAACAACAAAGAACAAGAGAGAAATAAAAAAAAGAAGAAAAAGGAAAAATAGAGTACTTTTGTGAGAAATCACTAACTCACAACTTGGAAATCACTAACCAAACCAAGCCTTATGGATAAAGGATTGGAAGACTCTTTAAGCTTGAAGAAGAGAATGAATTATACTCTTGGAGAGCAAGAAACCAATCAAAATTTTTATGAATTTCATAATTCCAATACAAAAACGTATAGGCCTATATATAGGCTCATAAAGTCATGAAAATAAGAAGAAACCAAATTATAAATTCCTAAACTATTAGCTTACTTGCTACCTAAGATTTTCCTAAAGTTAAAACTACTAAAAACTTGACTTTCTAAAAACAAAAAAAGTCAAAATCAAGCCCTTCTAAAGGATTTCGTTCAACACTCTTAGAGGGCTCCACTTTGACTTGTTGACTCTCTAAAATTACTAAAATATCATTGACAATAATGTTTTATTACAAAAATACCCAATAACAAAAATTAAATTGCCTATCATGTCCTAGATTCTAATACCTTATGAAATATTAAGTAAAATAGTAAACTCAATAGAGACTCCATCATGCATCCCAAAGATGTTTCTCCATGTGTCTCCATATGTCTTCTTATGTGGACCCCACCAAGAGGCATGTGGGCCACACGTGGTCTTCTATGTCCGCATCAACAATGATCAAACACTCATACATACTATTGCAAAATTACAGAATAGAAGACTACACAATCCCTCTCTATCAATTGGTTGACCCACACAACACCTTCCAACAAATTACTCTCCAATCACTATATGCTTCACAACACAAGACACCCACACAACACTACGACAAGACACAATCTGCAAGACTACACGGTCCTTCAACACCATCATGAATCGGAACCTTCAATATCACCCATCATTGGGTGCTACAGCCCATGAATGTCATACAACATGCAAAAAAACATTCAAACAATCATAGAGAACTGCCATACATTATCAACAACAACTAATCATGATTACAGTCGAAATTGAACTCAGAAAACCCAATTACAAGGTTGAGAGTAAACATAAGGGGGAAGAAAATTACACAACACCTTCAATACTTGATCAATCCTTGTGGGGTTGGTTGTATATGATTCACAAAACCCAAAGACCCTAGAAACCACAGATCAAAGGATTTACACAAATTTGAATTTTCTTATAAAAAATACAAGAATAATCTAAATAATCTCAAACTTGCACCATAATGTCTAGAATAATCCTGCAATTCAAGATTTGGAGGCACCTTACATTGCTTGATGACGTGGCCGTATGGACTTCTAACGTCAACCAGTTTCATTAGTCTCTGGTTTGCTTAATAGTCCTAGGGTTTCTCCTTGGCTTTCTGTGCTCTAATACTAGGTGGATTTTTGTAGTATTGTGCTAGGGTTTAAAGAAGAAGAAGAAGAATAGTAGTGGGGAGAATAATACATATGGAGAGTTAATTTTATTTATTTATTGATAATTAACACAATTTCATTACAAATAGAAAAAGTACAAAGATAAAAAAGGAAATAGAAAGCAAAGGATACAAGAGTCAACTTAAGCTATATAATACAAGATGTAGGAAAATCATTTGATGAGGACATCAGGTACAAGGGTACTTTTTAGACATATCAGAGGCGTCAGAGGAGATCTGGACCATTACTTTGGTTCGGATAAGGGCCTACATGATGTTTCAGACTTGGAAGAGTTAGATTTTATGTTTAGGATTTTATTTCATCTTTATTAGTGGTTTATTTTATATGTTACACATTTTTTTTTTATGTCTCTTTATTAGAGGGTACAGATGTGAGGGTATTTTAGTCCCAATTTGTCTGAAGCAAGATATTTCAGTCTTTTATTTGTTTTTAGGGGTACTTGAGTCCCAATTTGTCTGATTAGGGATATTATGGTCCAATGGACCCAATTTTATGTAGCCCTAGGCTTGAAATGCTTTATAAGAGCACCCACATGCCTCCTTTTGAATTTAATGAATGAGAATTAAAAAAAAAATGTCTTCTTCCTTTCGTGGTTCGACTAGAACTTGAAGAAACCTTGGAAAGGGGTTTGGACTAGCTTCAAGTGAACAGTGGTGGTGGAGGCCAGCACATTTCCTTTGGGTTAAAAGGATTTCTCCTTCTTCTCTTCTATATTTTGTTATTTGTTTGAAATTTCAGTTAGCTGGAAAATTTTTCCTCTTTAAGGGATTGTTCACTAACTTCAGGGAGTGGAGTTTGGAATCAGTTCAAGTGTACCAGGACCTTCCTAAGGCCTGGGCAACACCTCCATTGAAGGCAAGGGACTTGTTTTTGTATAATTTTGGAAGTTCTAAAAGGAACTCTTAGGGTGAGGTGGCCACACCTAAATCTGGACAGATTTAAGTAATTTTTACTTTGGGCTTGATTTGATTGGATGAAGATGATCTGTTGTGCAGGATTCTAAACTACAACTTGCGTATATTCAGCCACTATCAAACATCAGGTGTATTTTTTCAAATTTCTACCCTATTTTATTTCCCTATTTGAGTAGAGATTAGGTGGTTGTGTGGGCATGAGCATGGACTGTTATAGGCTAATTTTCTGGGTATTCTATGGACCTACAACCCATTTTTGTGGGGTTAATTATTCCCTAACCCAGCCTTTTAATTTTCCTTGCAAACCCTCATAGTTTAGCCTACTAATTCCTTTTATTTGAATCACTTGAAATTTACTGTACATTCATGTTTGTTAAAAATCCCAAATAGCTAGCTTGCTGGATTTTCTGTGTGAACAGTCCATAGGAATTTTCCAACACTTTGGAAAAGCTCCTTTAGACCATTAGTTCACGTTGCTTTATACCCTAGCCCATTACCTTGCATTCTACATGTAATTTCATTAATTTCACATTCCAATAAACCTATTTTGAACCCCCCAGAATTTTTGGCCAGTAAGCTTAGCTTTACTTGTTCCTTAATTTAGTTGGATTATTTGAGCATATAAATTAGTTTATCATCACTTTGTTTGCTTGAACTCTTTATATCGCACACCTAAACTAACTTGAAAACCAACCTAGATTTGCATTTTTCAGTGCTAGTAGGTTTCTTGATTATTGTGCTACATCACTTATTATATTTTATGTTTAATCTCCAATGACACACATTCACTCCCCTACATGCATGTTGCATCATCATTCCCTTTAAAAAATTGATGTTTGTTCCCCTCCCCACTTCGCAAGAGCATCATCTGCGCTATATTGAGCTCTAGGCATATGTGAGAACGAGATAGCCATTTCAAGAGATAAATCTCTATTTCATTAATGATTTGTGCCAATTCCCATAGGCCCCTACGTTTCCTTCAACCCCAGCTTATCACATTTGAAGAGTCCCCTTCAATGATGCACTCCTCTAGTTCCATAACCTTTCTCTCTCTTGAACCCATGAGGCAAGCATAAGCTTCCGCTTTGTTTGAATTGCACACACCCAAAGGGCCTGCACTCACATGCAGCACTTGCTTGTTACTCTACCTCATAATACAACCTAAACCTGCTGGCCCGGATTACTTAGAGAGGAGCCATCACAATTCACATTCAATTTGCCTTCCGGAGGTGGAATCCAATCTCTAAGTATATGCTTAAAACTAGTCCCAGAAAACAACATACATGATTGCCAATTTTGTAGGATGTCATTGATAGACAGCCCTTTAAACTCCTTGGATGCAACCTTCCAACTCGTTACTTCACCTAGGATTGAATCAAAGACATCTCTAACCGCCCTTATCTTATCTTCAAAATTCTCCTATTTTGTTCTTTCCATGCCCCCCACATGATTTCATGCAAAATTCTAACCCAAAACTCCTTTGCTTGATACCAAAGAAGCCTCCATTCCATTGCCATATGAGATCCGCCGTTTGCATTGGCATAACCCACGATACCTGCATATTGGACAAAAAGAAAGTCGAAATCTCTCTACCATATGAACAGTGAATCATTAAGTGATTTGTCAACTCAGCATCCTTCATGCATAAAAAGCATACAGGTGGGGGGATAAAGCTTTGCAAGGCCTCTTTTTTGCAACATTTCCATAGAATTGATTCAATTCTTCACTGTTGTCCAAACAAAGGCCTCAATGTGCAGGGAAACCAGGGTATTCCAGATCTTTTTATGTGGAAAAAGACGTATGATTGGGTCTAACCAGATGAGGAGGGAAAAGAAAGATTTTGAAAAAAATTGCCTAGATTTATCAAAAGACCAAAGTTTCCCATCCGGGTCTGATTTGGAGACATAAATGCCATTCAAGGAGGATAGAAACTGACCTAAGGACTGTATTTCCCAATCCCGTAATTCTCTTGAAAACGTGAGATTCCAGTCCACACCATTTTGGGATGGGATGAGAATGTTTGAAACAACATCAGTCTTTTGATTGGATAAAGTGAAAAGTCTAATGGACAAAGGGTTATCCTCCCACCATACATCCTTCCGAAAACAAATTTTCCTACCATCCCCTAAAGCATGACAGATATGAGGAAAGAAGATAGAGGAAATAAGGAGTATGTCATGCCAAGGAGAAGAAGAATGTACCTTGGCAAGCCAATTGCAGTCCCAGTTGTTCTCGTCTAATCCATACCTTCCTCCCACATTAGATTGCCATAAAACTCCAGATTCGTGAGGGAATTCTTATAACCACTTTGCTAGCAAAGCCAAATTACAACGTTTTGTGCTTCTTATACCTAGTACTCCTTATTCTTTGGATTTGCATACCTCCTCCCACAGTCCCACTTCAATAGATGATCCATTTTTTCATTTCTTCCATCCCACAAAAAATTTCTTTGGAACTTTTCAATTTTCTTTGCCATTTTACCTGGAATCTTGAATATGGACACAATACATTGGTAAGTTGGTAAGATATGCTTTTGTCAAAGTAATCTTTTCTGCAAAAGATACGTAGTTTCTTTTCCACGCTGCAAGTATCTTTCCACTTTCGTAATTACCAGATCCCAAACACTATCTTCTTGGAGAGCTTCCCAAAGGGAGACCAAAATACTTAAGAGGCCATTGTTTCACTGTATGTCCAATGATGTTTTCTTACTCATCCACCATCGAGGCTTCTAAATGAATCCTTGCCATGCTAGATTTTTCAAGATTCACTATAAGCCTTGATATTGCTTCAAAAGCTTGGAGAACAAGTTTTGCAATTTGAATATAATCTTCATTTGCCTCAAGAAACAAAATTGTATCATCAAGAAACTACAGATGAGTTAAAGGATCTATGTTTTCAACAATTTGACACCCTCTAATAATTCCTTCATTTTGAGCTTTTCTAATAAGCACACTTAATACTTCAGCAACCAATGAAAACAAGAAAGGAGAGAGTGGGTTTACTTGTGGTATCCCTCTCGAGGCTCCAAAATATTCTTTAGGAGATCCATTTATCATTATTGTGAAAGAAGAGTTTTCTAATCCAACCTCACCACCTCTCACCTAATCATTTCATTGCATAACCATTGTAAGAATTCCAAAGCAATTCTATTATATGCTTTTTCAAGATCAACCTTGCAAACCACACCCGGTGATGTAGGATATCCAAAAGAATGGATTCCTACAATATGGGATTATGGTGGGATGATGCAGAACACTTTAAAGAATACAAATAATGATTCTTGAACTAAAGAAATAATAGAAATTCAATTAGAACAATTTCAAGAATTCAAAATTCAACTAAAAGATTCACAAGAAATCAATTCTTGGATAAATAAAAAAGAGAAAGAAATTAAATTAAGAAAAGAAACAAGACAAGAAGGGAAAAGATATGTTTCTTGGACTGTTCTTGGTTATTTCTTGAGGTAATTAGTGTTTGGGCATGAGAAGATTTGAAGAAAAAAAATGGTTTTATGTGGGATTTTAATTAGAAATCAGCAAATCAAAAGAATTTTGAGGTTCTTGATTCAAGAACTCAAGAAAACAGCTGCAGAAACTTACAGCACACAAGATTCAAGAAGAAGATGAAAGAGAAGATAATAGAAGACAAGAAGAAGAAAGAAGAAGAGGAAAATAGAAGAGATTTACATGAGAGAAAGAGAGAAGAGGGAGAAAACAGAGAAAAGTAGAAGGGGAGAACTCACCTTATGTGAGGGTTTCTTGGGAAGAAGAGCTCCAGCTGAGACTCACAAATCAAATCCTTTTTTTCATTCCAAAAAACTGATCGTACATGCTTCATGATTTGGCTTTTAAAGCCTTACAATCTTTAATAAAATTTTGGACTAAAATGCCCTTAATCTAATGTTGTACGGCCAGCCTTTTTAATACACCATAAAAACTTTAAAAAAAAAAAAAAAAACTATTCCAAAAGACTTCTAACTCTTCTATAATTTACTACTAACTCCTTCCCATGGCTTTAAGGCTTTATTACATGAAAATTCCACGTAAAAACCCAACAAAACTTAAAGAAAATTACTCCTAAACAGGTGGGAAACAAGCTGTCCTCTTGGATCTCCTTGGGAATCTTAACTTGGACTTCTAAAGAGGATAATGTAAGTTCATCCAATGCATTATCCTCTTTAGATGGACTTACATTATCCTCTTTAGAAGCCCAAGATTCCTTTCTCTCTGTTTCACAGCCACACATTCATTTGCAATAAGAATCGCATTAGTATTCTGACTTACGCTTATGAAAGCTCCTTCTATATCAGAAATTATTCCATTCATAACCTTCTGTGATCTAATGGGTAGCACTTTTGATGGTATCTTATAAACACTACCCACCAGACTAATGGGTCTATAGTCTTTCAACTCCATTGCTCCTTCCTTTTATGGATTAAGACTATGAAGGTCACATTCAGCCCTTTATTAAGAGCATTCTTCACATGAAATTCATAAAGCACTTACATTAAATCATCCTTAATTATTTCCTAGCACTCCTGATAAAACAACATCAAGAATCCTTCCGGGCCCGGAGTGATGCAGGATATTACAAGCTCTGATACCAAATTGATGTAGGGCAGCTATGGGCTGTTATATTGTGCTGATATAGGCCCAAAAGAATTGTGCGGAAGCAAGGACAGAATTAAAGCAACCAAGAACATATTATAAAACATCCAAATAATCTAGAAATTAAGAGAATATTAGGGAAAAAAGAGGGAAATCAGATTAGAAGAAAATTAGAAGGAATAGAGGAACCAAAAGAAGGAGAAAAGCAAGAAAAACAAAAGCCTTTTAGGGTTTCTGAAAAATCTGGGGAGAATGGTAAAATTACCAAAATGCCTCTACAGACGCCTAAAAAAACTCTTCAATTTTACAGGCTAGTATTAGTGTATATTGTAGGTTTGCATGCAAAATTTCAGGTTACTTTGATAAGAGGAATTATATAAAGTATGAAAAAAATCAGGCCGCAGCATGGTTCAAAATGAAATTTCTCGAAATTTTGTCGAAATTTCCCCACTTCAAGGGGTAGCGAAATGAAATATAAGGTGAATACAAAAATTCCAAAATTTCTTTGAAATATCACTGAAACTATGTCGATATTAGTGAAATTTTGGCACAGTTTCATTGATATCATTACTTTCGACTGGATTTATTATGCATGAGCTATACCCAACTTAAATCCATTGTTTGCTATGTTTTTTGATTTGTTGATTCTAGATAACTCCACTTAAAACCTTTCTAGTAACAATATTGTTTAATTTTTGTTTATAAAATAATTAAAATGATTTCTTTAAAAAAGAACATATATTTATATAATTGATTTTTTTGTATGTATGCATAAATTAAATATGTGCCACAAAAACTATTGTATAACTTTGTTATATAAAGTTTGTTTACAAAATGACTAGTTTAAGATGAAGAATTAGGTGCATAAATCATATAATTTGGCATGTTTGGTAGTCATTTATCTATAAAAATGACTAGTAGCCATATGTTTAGTTATATCGTTTATTTCTACATAAGTTAAATGCATAGTTATTTGAGTCGTGAGTGTGTAATCATGCTCAACATAGATTGAAATTTTCATAGCAATTTACATCAAAATTTTCATAAATTTTCCAATATTTCGAAACATTCTAGCGAAATTTCCCCGAAATTTCCATAAATCCTCATGGCGAAAAATCCATCAAAATTGAAATTTTGGACCTTGGTCAGGACTGATAGGTACATGTAATTCCAGCAAAGCAAAAACAATATCTCTTCAACAAGATCTCAGAATTGCTAGAAAGCTCAGTTTGGTTAAGGTGGTGATTAAAGATGACTCTATTAAGTAGAAACGATAGAAGCACTATAAAATGGGTGAAGACGTTAGAAAAAGTACTTATTCTATACCCCACATTGTCAAGGAAGTTCTGGCCTTTGTTCTTGAAAATCTTCGTTCTCTTTTCCCTTGCTTGTGAAGGTTATCAAATGAAAGGACGGATAATCTTGTGTGTGCAATGTTTATAGTATGTCTTGTGTGGTGGCTTAATTTGGCTGTTGTATTTTTTATCTCTTTCTTGTATCTTCCTTCTTTGCATCTTATTAATGAATACTTCTGTTACCAATTAAAATGAAGAAGAGATAGATGAACTTTAATCTTGTCATTTACACAGGTTAGACTATCAATAAGGGGAAAAAAAAACATATACATAAAACAGTAGGATTGACTGAGTGGTAGGATGTTTGTCTAATGTTTGTTAAAAGTGGTGAGTCTTTTTTTTTTGGTTATGAATCGATGTGGAATAGGGTTGAAGAGTGATGCAGCGCAATAGAGATGATACCAAAGTTGATGTAGAATAATAGCCGAGAATATCAATAAAACTGAAAGTGATGTAGAGGAAACAAAAAAAGAGAAGAAAGAAGAAGATAAAGATCTAATTTAAAGCTTTTTCCAAACCCAAAATAGGGGATCTTGGCCTCCACCAAGTTTGAATAAATCCGATGAATCCACCTTTGGGAAAAATCACTCTTAGTTTTTAGACTTTACAAAGAAAGAACACACTAGCCAAGATGTAGGAAACAATAAAATTCTTTATTCATCAATTTCATTCATTGTAAAATTATGGGGAGGGGTTGCCTTTAAATAGACTTACAACCTTAAACAATTAAAAATTTGCTAAAATAAGAAATTTCTTAAAATCCTAAACTATTAGCCAAGTTTTCTAAAACATAAAACTAAAAAACTTATTTTCCTAAAAATAAAATAACAAAAACTTAAAATTAAAAAGAAAATGTTATTCCCGTTTTTACTGACAACCCCCTTAGTAATTTGGTCATAACTTTCCCTAACCACATCGAATTTGTGCAATCTTGGTCTTATTAGAAAGGTAACTGAATAACCTATCTAAT
>JAOXJP010144685.1:0-13267 GCA_025762735.1 Platanus orientalis | reverse complement strand
ATTACAATGTTGTAGTGTACCTTTTGAGTGCACGGCAGTGTCTAACATTCCTACCACTCCGATCCGACCCGTTACCCACTGCCACCCGGAAGGAAGTTGCCATAGGCTTCGTAAACGAGAACCACTTTGTACAGGTAAATGTTAATACGTAGAGTGATTATAGTTAATCATTTTTAGAAGTGTTTAACTTCATTGTTTGTTATGCGTGCAGGTCTTCCTCATGCCGGGTCATCCTATCCCACCCATCATGACACTTTGACATAGATACCAGAGCGATAATACGTCGGGATGGGCACTACATTCATACGAATCAAGAATTCACAAATTTTGACGTGTTATTAATGAGGATGTAGTGACACAGGAGACGGTTAATTTAAACAACGACTGACACTCGCACAGTGTATTGATTGTGCAGTTTTGTATTAACAACTTCTATATCTAATTGATAGGGATAACCCCCTTTTTACCTGTCATTTTATTTTATTTTATTCATTAAGCGAATGAGATCTTTTAGTGTGTGATTTCAAAATATAAAAATGTAATCATAATAACAAGTAAAGAAGGAATGCCAACAAACAAAACCGTGGATTATATAAACTTAAACAAAATAATACAATGTATGAGGGATCTCATCCCCTATAATATACAAAATACAACTTGTCAACTAAAAAAATGATAAAAAATTATGTCCATGTGGTCCCTGTGGTCTCTCTGATCGCCTCTTCCGTGTGTATGTCGTCGTCACCATCGCAGGCTCGCCATGACAAGTCACGATATCTTAGACCCGCTGAATCACAGACATCACGACATTGTGTTGTCTCGTCACAGCCTAACCCTCCATGACTAGTCTCAGTACAGACTTGACCAGCTCAACACGCTGAAATAAGCACAGATAAATATAGTATCAGTTACAATGAAAAAAATAACTAAAATGAGAGAAATACAAATGTTGAAATGATCTACCTCCTCTATCGTGAATGACTGCCCAGAGCTCATCTATACAGGCTGTGGTGCTCCAACTGATTTATCGTTTGGGTTCTGCACCTATCGATGTGATACGCATGTATACCAGTCCATATAATCAGGTGCACAGTCAGCAGGAAAACATGCAAGCAAGAATAAATGCTCGTCTGAGAGTACATGGCTCTACCATACCGCTCATACCTCCTCATAAAAAATGTAACTGGGTCAGTATGTCGCTGCAGATGAACTCCATACTCATTGTTCCGAAGCCAGTGGGGCAGATGGAATAATCTATTATCGCCCAAACTGTCTTAGAACCGACATCGGATGATAGGACTGCACGATGTTAAGGCATTTAAGCATGTCATGGTAAAATGTAATATTAGGCAGTGGGTGATACTGCCTGTTATCGTCATACGGTGACCAAGTGACATGCACAAGTTAACATATATATTAGACATATAAAAGATAAGTACATAAAAAAGTATTGACCTATACTATATAAAAGTATACACATACATCGTTGGGGCCCCATGCATCGATGGTCTCTTCGGCCTGCACATTTTTTGTAAGAACAACCGTCTCCCTGCATGGCCTAAAATGCTGGATGTGTGGCTCCTCAGGTTGATAAACAATCTTCCAGTGCAGAGCAATGTTGGGAAAGTGCTCATAGACCCACCCCTTTATTAATGTAATGTACCCAACGATCTGCTTTACATTTAACCTACTGGCAAACCTTAGCTGTCGATATAAATATGCCAACACAATGGCTCCCCACGCGAAATATGCACGTTATCAAGATCCTCTAAGTAGTAGAGGTAATCGACTAACACCTGACTCCCTGTTTTGTCAGTAAACAACGTGCACCCAAGCAAATAGAGTAAGTATGCCCTGACAGAGCGTCTGATCACCTCCGGATCATTAGCGTCAATCACCCCCTAGAATCTCGACCGTAGCCACTCAAACCTGACTGAGCAACCATGAGAAGACTGAAGCTCCTTGCGGGCCTCCGCCGTCTTCACTCCAAGTGGACGGTATAACAAAGTTTGTGCATCATCCTGTCGGCTGCGGGAGATGGTCTTCCCAGCCATGGGAATAGCAAGGAGGGTGCTAACATCATCTGGTGTGATGGTCATCTCCCCAAACGACATATAAAAGGTGTTCGTATTAGGGTACTATCGCTCGACGAATGCAGCGACGACGATGCGGCTCATTGTCCAGTACGAACTACCAACCAGTGAAAATAGTCCAGAATGCCCAATATATCTACTCCATATACTATTCTAGACATCTAACTGTTCGTACACCCAGTCAGCCATCTTCAATCCATGGCTGATCAACTTCAGCAATCCTGCTCCTATAATTGAAATAAAAATACTATTAATAAGTATAAATTTTCAATCTTAATAATATTATTTGATACCACCATATACACGCAGCAACATGTGTGGGGTAGCTAGTGAGGAGCGTCGGGTTTGAGGGCGTTCCAGGGATAAACGCCTTTAAATCATCCTTAGTCACATCCAACACCTCTCCTACAACATGGTCATCTGCTGCAGGCTCTGCATACAAACGACTAGTAGATGCATGCTTTACATATAAGCAACTAATAGATGCAGGCTATGTATATGCGCGAATAGTAAATGCCTCATGCATAGATGGGCCTACCCTCTCTATAGCCCGACGTTGGAGAGCAGATGCAATCAGAACAAAGTACTCATCTCCTACATCTATATCTGACACAAATGTCATATTAGGTTAGACGTGCACAATAACAAACAAAGTTAAATTATAAACACATATGGGTTAGATGTGCCTTAACCTATTTCTCTCTCTCATTCCCAATTTGAATGAAAGAAAGCTCTTAGTAGTCAGTTCCCCATTCTCTCACTGATCATCTTTTTATCTCTATAATTCTTAGGTTTTTATTGTTTTCGTAAATATCCAAAAAATATTCGACTTCGATTAAATACACAAATTCAAATATAGTATGCCTATATTTGATTCGTACTTGATCTGCTGACAGCCCTACTCAAAGTGGTGTTTTTTTTTCAAAAACTTTTTTTTTGTTTTTTTGTTAAATTTTGTGTGTTTTGGGTATTTATTTATTTATTGGTTTTTTTTCTCAGATTGGTGTTGTCGAGTGGGGGAGCCACTGTTCGGCTAGCCCAACTTGACTGCACAGAAAACCTAAAAAAAAAAAAGAAAAAATAAATAAAAACTCATATCTTCTTCTCCCACTGGCAGTTGATTGTCCTTCTCATGTATGAGCCATTGAGAAGGAATGTGTGAGAGAGAGAGATTGAGAAGGAATGTGAGGGAGAGGGAGATGGTTTGGAATGTAGTTAGAAGGGGAGAGAAAAGGTGAGGGAGAGGGAAAACGAGGTAGAGAAGGGAAGGGAGAGTGATCGTGAGGGAGAGAGACAACGTTCGGCGAGTGAGGGAGATGGAGAGACAGAGCACTTGGCAAGTGAGGGAGAGGGAGAGAAGAGCGCTCGACGATTCTGTTCGTGAGAGAGGGGAGGTGTGGGGTATTGGAGATAAGGGAATGTTAGCAAAAATGGATGGAGGTGAGGGAGTTTTGCTTCGGTTTTAACGAAGGTGTGGGATAAAGGGTATAATGGGAAGGGGATAATGTAAGTTCAAAAATTTTTGAGGTGAAGTTAGAGACAAGGAAACTGGGGGGAGGTCAGAAAAAACTTGAGGTGCGAGTAGCAGCTTCCATATATATACACCATGTGTCAGCATATAGCGCAGTCATAGAGAGTCAAAGACACTTTTGGTCATAGAGCATTTGTTCAATTGTTCAGGCTGAGCTAAAGTGGTGCCCGAACTCCGTCCGAAGAAAACCCGACCCGCCTTGCATTGGCATGACGATGAAGCCAAGAACTCGCAGCTCCCCCGCTTCTGCGAATGTTTGAATTTTGGAAAAAAAAAAAAAACCCTTTAACCGTGTGTCAACGAAGGTCGTGTGTTCTCTCATTCTGAGGAGGGAGACGAGAGAAGGATCTTCGACATGTAGAAGGACATGCCCTCCTAGGGTTTCTTTCGGAGGGTTTGGGGCCAGATCCTCTGCCTCTCCGCTAAGCAATGATAATGGTTCCCTTGCTTCCAAGATACTCCGAAATGAGGATGTCTTCCCTCACCGGCAGCCAGATCGATGCCCCCGGCCATGTCTTCGATCACTAATTCGATGTCGACACCTTCGATCTCGCTGCTCTCAATGGTATTATTTTAACAGTTCCTTCTCTTTACTCAGTCCTGTTTACTGTTCATGGTCTTATTATGCGGATTACGGAGGCAAACTGTTTGAGGAAATTGCAGTAGTTTTGGGTCTGCTCTTGGTTAATGCTCGATTACCGATGGTTTGGGATGCAACGAAATTTCCTCGTATGATAATGAATACTTTTCAATTTATCTATGACCTGACGTTGGACAAAGGAGGGGTAGCCCGTTTTTTTGTTTTTATTTTTATCAGGAATGGGGTTAAATTCTAAAAAATTCTACTAACTAGGGCTGCATGAGTTTAGAAAATAATGGGTTTTAGGGTTATTTTCAGAAGATATTAGGTTGTATGATAAAAAGAATAAAATTCTTCAAATCAAGAAATCGTATTTAGGGTTCTTTGGGTTAGGTTTTGGATTAGGTACTTGTAGATCAACAATAAAAAGGAAACTAAAGTTTTGCCCGTTTACCTCTCAAAAAATAAAATAAAATGAAAAAAACAATGAAACTAAAATTGAGGGTATTGTCAAATTGAGAATTAGGGTATGGTTAGGGCTGGTCAAATTTATAAAACACATGCTGATGTATACAGCCTAGGGTTTTAAGGAATCTAGGACTTAACTACAAAGGAATTTTGTTGGGTTGAAGGTTTCAGTAGGGTATTGGTAGGAACATTACGGTTTAATGAATATAGTTGGGCTGTAATGGTAAGGTTCCGATTTAATAAAATAAAATAGAGTTTATAGGGTGTGGGCATGCAGATTTCAACAACCCTTTTTGGCTTGTTCTCCCAATTGGGATTTTTAAGGTTTCTGGTGCCTTTTATTGTAGATTGACCTAGTGTTTCAGAGGCTTGTGTGGTTTGTGGACTGGTTCTGTCATTCTGAACCGGAGTTGCTTATGGTCTGATCTAACACCGCCTTAAAGAGCATACAAGATCCATCTGGGTGCTGACATAGGGTCTTTGAAGGAAAAGTTGTGAAAACAAGAAATGAAAATTTTCAAGTCATGAAAAGAAAATGAAGGGTAACCACACGGAAGGGGTCTAGGAGTTGGGCTGGTTCTATGATTGAAATAACAAAGGACAGGTGGAGTTGTGCTAACCTTGTAATTTAAGCATAATTCAGTAAAACTGATAAAAGAAGGTAGAAGAAGAATATAAAGAGAGAATAAGAAGCACTTATCTAGGATCACTAGGGTTTTACACGGCTGAAGTCTTCAATCAACCAAAATAAACTCCCACTCATTCAATAAAACTTAAAATTCTGTATTAAACTATGCCATCCTATCTATATTTATAAACAAAGCTTTATTAATATTTTAACAAACTTTGAACATCTAGAAATTACCAAAAGAGACTTATAAGTACAGTAGAAAATTTAAAGTATCGGCATGTTATGTTACATAAACCTGCAAAAGAAAGGCCTCTACCTCACAAATTTTTGGATGTTACCTTACAATAGTGTGGAATCTATCCAGCACCTTGTACTCCATTGTCCTTATGCATGGGGTGTGTGGTTCAGGATTTGTAGAGACTTTGGGATGGCATGGGTGCCCCTTGACAACTTAACGAATGAAACAAAATAAATGGTTTTGCACTAAGAATGGGTGTTGACTCCTCTGGAGGACTCCTATTCTTATAGATCTTCAATATATCAAATATTGTGAGTTTACAATGATTGTATCCCTTGATTTCGGTAATTACAATAAAGAATCCACAAACTGACTAATTACAACTAATCTAAAATCTACCAATATATCAAAATCAAGCATAGGTCAACAATCTAAATTTAGATACCTTGAGATCATGTGGGGTCCATGTGTGGATTCCATGAGTGGAATCGATCATGCTTTAATACCCCCCCCCTCAAATTGATGTTGGGGAGTCCATCAATGGCTATTTGACTACAAGAAACTGGTGACAAATACATGTTAGGGCTTTAGTGAAGATATCCGCACAATAGGGCTCTTTAGACACGTATGGATGATTGATGGTGTGATCATCATAATCATCACATATTGAATGGCAATCAACCTCAATATGCTTTGTCTGTTTGTGAAAGACAACATTTTTAGCAATGCGGATAGCACTTGTATTGTCAGCATGAAAAATTGGATGTTAATGGAAACTCAATTTAGATAGCACTTGTCAAAGCCAAATAATTTAGAGTAAGCAGAAGACACAGCCCTATATTCGGCTTCCGTAGACGATTTAGAAACTAATTTTTGTTTCTTGCATTTCCACGGAATCAATGCATTACCAAGATACAAACACCAACCTTTAATAAAACGATGAGTGCTTGGACAGCCTGCTCGGTTAGCATTGCAAAACCCTTTTGGATGAAGAGAAGACTCAGTAGGGAAAGAAAGTCCATGTTTAGGAGTTCTTAGTAAATAACAAGGGATATATTTTTTTGTGTGGAAATATGTAGATTCTGGGAAGTAGTCATAAATCGACTTACATGATTAATTGCATAGGAAATGTCAGGTCAAGTTATTGCTAAGTAAAGTAGGCTGCCTAGTAGTCTTAGATAAATCATTGGATCTATTAGAATTTCCCCATCATCTTTCTTATACTTAACATTGATTATTTTTTTGGAGAGGTAATATTAATTTGGAGAGATGAGTATCAACTAGCGTTGAATTGTCTAATCGAGCCAAGGTAATGAATCTTTTGGATACTTATGCTGATTGATGAAGATACCTTGTGGTGAAGGATGAACTTCCAGTTCTAGAATTGTCCCAAATCCTTCGTATGAAAAGAAGAATGAAGTAGCGTTTGAAATTAAGAGTGATAGTGACACGGGAGCATATGAAGTCAAGGAGAAGAAGCTTGAGGACCATGGATAGTCCCCAAGATGTGTCTAATAGTTAGGGATTTTTGGGTTGTTTCCAGTTTATCTTAGCGTTATTTTATTTTAGTCCAGTTAATTTTAGGATTGTTTCTGGGTCTTATTTTGGGTTTTAATTTAATGTAACCAGACCCTAAAGGCTTTAGAAAGAAATTTTAACTTAATTTAGATTTTATGTAATAAGGCATTAAATGTTGAGGATTTAGATGCAAATTAGGAATTTTATTTGGAGTCTAAAAGGCATCCTACTTAAATTAAGAGTTTAGTGGTTTAAGTTTATAAATAGAGGAGATCATTAGGTTGTAATTCAGTTTTTGAAGAATAAATAATTAGATTTTGGTCGTGAAGCCCTAGTTGGCTGGTTGTCTCCCTCCATCCCTTATGGTTAAGGTGAATATTCTTCTTCCATCTTGATTTTTCTTTTTCCCCTTCTATTCTCTAATACTTTCTCTATTTCTTCTTGTTACTTTCTTCTTTCTGGATTCTTTATTTTTCTTTCTCTTTCTTGCAACTTTTTCTTGATACTTGTATCTATCTTGTTGATTTTTTAAATTTTTTATACTTCTTAATTTCTTGGATTAAAGATTCATCAAGAACCTCTCTTTCTTAATTTTACTGAATCTTTCGTTAAAGAATTTTTACAGATCTGAATTTTAAAGATTTTATATACTTAGAGACCTCAGAATTTGATGAAATTTTGTTTGGGAATCCCTCTAAGGGTCATATAATTCCCTGTAAAATTTCATAAAATTCTGATGCATCAGTAGGGTTATTTTGGTAATTTCATGATTCCATCCAGAAATTATAGAATTGCCCTTCTAGCCCTTTTCCACCATTTTTTCTTATTTTTCTTGTTTCTTTCTTTAATTTCTTGATTCCTTCTTTGGTTTCTTCAATTTATTCTCTTCTATTAATTTCTTTAATCAATAATTGTACTCTTCAATTCTTTCTTTAGTATTCTTGAATCTTCCTAGTTTCTTGATTTCAAGATTCTTAATTTCTTTTTAATTAAATTTTTTATACTATTTCTTTAATTCTTGAAATCCCAGTATACTTCTTGTAAGAGCCTAATTCTTAGGTATCCTATATAAAAAACGCAATACCAATTTATTTAGACACAAGTGGCTCACAACTACCGTGATTCATAAACAAATTTAAACACACAAGCAAGCATACCTAAGACGAGTAATTTTACATGATTCAGCTCAATGGCCTACATCAGAGTAATGCAGCCAGCTTTTCACTAATAAGAAAAAGATAAAGTACAGATTATACTCAAAGCTCTCACCTTAAAACCCAACCAGATACCTATTACAACCCTCCGTCCCACTTCTCGCGAATCTTGTGAAGAATACCTCTCTCTCTCTCTCTCTCTCTCTCTCTCTATATATATATATATATATGCTTGTGAAACACTCTTATATTGAGAGTCCTCCACGTGTTTCAAATCCTCTCCTAACTAGAAAAGGAAACACCTCTTCTTCTTGTAGAAGACGTTCCCTCAGCTCTTGGATCCTAGCTTGATCCAACAGTTGTAAACAGGACATATTCCAACAAGACGAGGGCCTACTAAAAGAGAACCAGATCAAGATTCAAAAGAATAAAAAATCCTAGTTCTTCATCTTCTTCTTTATTCTTCCTCCTTTGTTCTCTGAGTTGAGCAAAGTTGCCATTAGGGGCTGCTTCTTTTTAACAACAAGGATATGTTCGTGATATGAAAGTAAAATTATATTTGTTGAAATTAGTGAGGGTTGGATGAATTATCTAAAGAGGATCGTTTAACCGTAGCAAGAACACGAAAAATTGAGCGTTTCTTATCACAACCCTTCTTCGTAACAAAATAATTTACCGGTTCTCAAGGGACATTTTTTGGTCTAGCATAAACAATTAGGGGGTTTCAACCGATCCTTTCTGGAGAATTAGATGGTCTTCTTAAGCAGGCCTTTAATTTGGTTTCTCACTTCACTTAACTCACTAAAAAGAGCTTTCAAACTCATTCTGCTACTTAAGATAGAGCTATAAACAACTAAGGGATGTTATTAACAAATTTATTGCTTTCTTAGGGGAGGACCCCCCGAACCCCCCTATATCAGTGCTTCTTTTAGCTAGCTTGTTTACACAGTTCCTCCCTATTTAAGCAAGGTTCTCCATACTGTATTTTTTGTTGTTCTTAGGGTATCCAAGTGGTGAATTAGAGTTGGTAGAAGACCCTCGTCCCAAGGGGTTCTACAAGTATCAAGTTTGGTTTAAAGGAAGGACAATTGATTGCACTTAGCTCAAAACCACCTAACGGTGGCTCTTTACTCCCTTAAGACTTGCTTCTTATTTTTGCTTCACCCTTCATCTGTCTGAGAACTGTGAGCAAGGCAGCTCTACTTCTGAAAGTAAAGAAGCCAGCAAGTCCTTTTCCGCTTGACCACTAACTCATGAGCAAAGCCACCTTTTGCCGCCCCTCATACAGCATGAGCCAATCTTCACTAAAAGCAGGCTCTATTGGCAGACACTACGGACAACTCACTTTGCCATGAGAACAAAGAAAGCTGCACTATCTCCTTGCAGCTTTGCTTACCGCCCTTCGGTGGTATAGTAGGATGGATAACAAAGCCGCCTTCAGTCCTTCACTTAATAAGCCCCTCTTCGAGCCTCTACTAAATTTCGCTCGCCCTGGTCCTTAGTAGCATTGACAAAGGCAAAACAGGAATTAAAGTAGTGGATCTTTTAGCTCCTTATCGTTGTGAAGGAAATGATCTTTACATGGAAATGAAAGAATTTATAGTGATTAATGAGCAAAATATTTCAGAATAAAAAGTAGCTCTAGTCTATGGTCAAACGAATGAACCGTTGGGAGCTCGTATGAGAATTGGTTTGACTACCCTGACTATGGCGGAGTATTTTCGAAATGTTAATGAATAAGACGTACTTCTATTTGTCGACAATATCTTCTGTTTCGTCCAAGCAGGATCTAAAGTATCCGCCTTATTAGGTAGAATGTCTTCTGTTGTGGATTATCAACCTACCCTTAGTACAGAAATGGGTTCTTTGCAAGAAAGAATTACTTCTACTAAAGAAGGATCCATAACTTCTATTCAAACAGTTTATATACATGCGGACGATTTAACCGACCCTGCTCCTGTCATGACAAGGTTCAATCTCAAGACTTGATTCAAGGATGGGACTAGACCTATTTCGAACCATTGACCCATCCACCGCCCCTCCCCTGATCGTTGTGTCACAACTTTAGGTTCGCTTCGCTTATGAAAGCGGAGCTCGCTGTTTTTCGCCGTAGCTTGCTGCTTGTTCACCCCTATCTCTAAAGGAGCTTACACACAAGTGGAGTGCTTATGCATAGAATGAGCTAGCGAGCCAAAAAAACATGAGCACTAATGCCCTATAAATATATAGGTAAGGCCGGCTTTTTGGCCTTAAATATATATTTAATATTGGGGGCGCCAGCAGCAAAGAAAACCCTTAGGGAGAGGGAAGGACACTTGAGGAGAAGTGACCCGAAGCACGTCGGGGCGGGTGTAGACTTCTTATTCGTGTTTTTTATAATTGATATTGCTCTGTCTCTCATTAATTTTAGTTTGACAAATTGGTTCATTTCTTGACCTTGTGTTTAAATATTTTTGTTATTTAATTAGAATTTATGTTTCAGTTATTTGAATTGAATAGTAATGTTGGATGAAGCAAGTTCAAGAAAAAGAGATACTTGTTGGAAGTTGGAACTACTCAATTCAAAAATATCCTAACTCGCGTATTTAAGTTTCTCGCATATTTAAGTTTTACATTGTTACTAGTTCTGAAAATATATTGCCTTGTTTCAATCAGGTGAACGCCTCAATTTGTGCCTCTTGCCTTAAGCAATTGGAGATCCTAGCGTCTCAGTGACGTCTATTAGAGGACCACATGTCGCATGTAGGTAAGCTTAATATTATAATTATGGATCTTAACCTAACATATATAGTTGTTTAAAATATTAGATATTTCTTCCATCATGTCTTTATGTCAATTATATGCGTCTATAGGTTATCTTTTCACAATGCTAACAAGTGGTCACCAATCCCTAAAGTATAATTAAGTCACTTTGTAATTAGAGATTATAACCACTATATCAAACACAATTCACAGCATTTCTAAGAAGATTCTTCTATAGATATTTTTTAGAAGGGAACCACGGAAGAGTTAAGATTAGAAATGTTGAATACATCGGAAATGGTCAGGAAGAAGAGGAGCTGTTAGGGATAGAAAGGGACAAAGGGAAGATGAAGTCAATAAGCCTGAAGATGCTGAAAACCAAGATTAATTTGAGCTATTCTTTTGTTGAGAAATTTTTGTTGATTCCACAAGCCTTGAAAGTCCCGCTTATGTTGAATTCGGACACACCAATAAAACCCTTCCAAGTGTTTCTGCTCTAAAACCATGTAAGAAGCTCCTCGTTGATCAAACGGTTTAGATAAATCAGTACATAGCTAATTGTGGGTGTGATAGCAATTTTTTTGTGAACAAGACTGAAAGCATTTCTCACTTCCATATCGAATGTTTCTTTTATCAAATTATTGACACATTTAACATGTTGATAGTTTCATTAATTAAAAATAAATTTTATTTTACCTTTTATAACATAAAAGCATGTCTTGTGAGTTATTAAATGAGTTCTATAGAGGTTTTTAGATTTAAAGTTCAACTAAAACAGAGCCCTGATTCTATTTTATCAAATTTGCTCATTCTTTCTACCCTAGATTAGTTTCATATCATAGATAGATATATTCATTACATGGAAAACTTATACCCAACTTGCGTTCCTTCTACCAGTAATATAAATTACAATCGCAAGACCTTGTCTTTACTGCCTTTGATGGATTGAAGCAATAAAGGTTCAAGTCACATCACGCGAGAGGTTTAGAAAGAGACAAAAACCTTTTTCCAATAAAAACAAAAGGCCAACATTTGAAGATGGAAAAAGGGCACAAATCAACTATAAAGCAGTCCCAAGGTTCATACATATCACAGGTTGTGTGGTTTGCCACAAAATATAATACTTGCAAACCTTAACATGATTACCTCAAAAGAATCAATGAGAAAATAACAAACTTCTCTAGACTGGTTCACACAGAATCCATAATTCAGCAGTCCATGAATATAGAAATGTCACCATAAGAAGCATCAGTATCAAATTTTTAAAGCAGATACCTTCCTGTCTACTTAAGTAGGATGCCAAAAAAGAAGAAGAAGAAGAAAGTCCTAATGCTATATGCCTATACCACACACACAGAATAAACCTGTACAGTCAACTGGTAAGCCTTCCTCTTTGACAAGCATTGAGCCAAAAGTTAAAACTTGGGTAAACTAAAATATATGTATATATATATATATATATATATATATATATATATATATATATATATATATGGTTTGACAATTGCACGGAAATTTTCAATATGTATGAAGTTTAAATAGATGCTGTCTTCAATGAGCATTGCAAGAAATGCCAACTGGCAAGTTGAAACCAGACTTCGAACTTCATATCTCTAGTTTAATGTATTCGCTGGTTGTCTGAATCAGAATCTCCCCATAACTACAAATGAGGACTCAAAGAAGTGTTTTTCAATTGGGTTCAATATCTAATCACTATAATCATTCTCTGAACATCAACTGTGGATTTCTTTCACATTTTTGTTTTAAGAAATTATTAATAAGTTGGCTATTTGCACAAACAATGTAGATTTGTTACTATAATGTATTTATGCTATAATTTTACACATAAATTATGAAGGTTTCTCATTTTAAATACCCATCCCAACTTTAAACGGATTTCCACTTTTTCTTTTTTCTCTTTTCTTCTACTTTAGAAAAAGGTGGAAATATTTAAGTACCACTAATAAGTTGCTGCTCCATTAATTAGAAGACAAATCCAAAGAGTAAAAAAATGACAGAGGAAGCCCAATCGTGTCTAGATGCAAATAAATCTAAAGTCAATATCCGATAGGAACTCATATCTCAAGAAAAACTAGCCTCTGATAAACAAAATAAAATGGGAATCAACTCATTCTAAAGACATCGTCGAACAATGATGCTGGACGTAATCAGAAATGAATATGTAATAAAAAATCATTATCTAACAGAACAAAAGATCAAATAAAAACATGAATTCAAACTTGAAAACCTAATTTTTCAAATGAGACAAAAAAAAGTGGGGGGGGGGGGGATTAGAAGTAGGGGAAGAACAT
>JAOXJP010144664.1:0-13268 GCA_025762735.1 Platanus orientalis | reverse complement strand
GATGTGTACAGAGGCTCTACAGTCCAAATTTCATAGAATTATGACAAGTTTTAACAGGTAAAATCATGAAAAATTCAGAAAAAAGAAGTTCTTTAATGGAGGTTTTCAACCCTTGCACATGGGATATGAGAAAAGAAGAAGAAAAATAATGATAGAGAGAATAACAAGAGAAAAGTATGGAAAGAAAGAGAAATTTAAGAGATATACCTTGAAGGAGAGAAGAGGCGAGAGAGAGGGAGGGTGAGAGATACTCACATATGCACCTTGGTGTGCTACAACCCACATGGAAAGAAACTAAGAAAGGGGAGCCTAGGAGATGGTGTAAACCCCTGGAAATGAAGATACCAGGCCCACAGCCTACCTTGGGAACACTTAAATCTTCAAAAAACTTATTTATCCTTCACTGATTTTATTGAATAACTTTGGTGCCTTTAAATAGGCTTACTAGTTTGAAAAATAAAAAGTATAAAATTAGACACCTGATAATACCTCAACTGGCACACTAAGACTTACTAAAATCTCACTTTCTATATCCTACACTTACTTTGCACAAGTTTTCCTAAATCGATTAATTGCTAAAATCCCAAAATTCCTAATCCTAGAGTTGCCAAAACATGGAGATACCCAAGCTATCAACCAGCCACATTGCGGGGCCCAATATATTGATTCTATGTCAATTTTCGTCACTTATTGATACCCCTCTAATAATTTTGTCATAACTTTCCCATATCATCTCAGATTTGTGCAATCTTGGTCTCGTTAGATAGATAACTAAATAACCTCTCTAATGACACTAAATCAAGCCAAGAAGACAAGTTTTGACATTTGAAAAAGTGGGCTAAACTTCAAAATCGGGATTAGCCTAAAATCCTAAACTAACTTAAAAATAAAATTTTCTAATCTACCCTTGGCACTATTGACCTTATTACAAAAATAACCCACCCTTTTTACAATTAAAATAACTCATACATGACACAAGACTTGAACCTTGCTCTCTAGTGTGGTGGAAGACTAGAACATACAAGAGTCTCTTCCTAATGTCCGCATCAAAAGTGCTTAATGGAGTTGAGAACTTCTAGCAATTTATGTTCATGTTAAAGCCAGACACTTGTATAAATAGTGTCAATTGAAGACTATGAATGTGAAACTTGTCAATCCTACTTAAGGTTAACAAAAGATTGGTTTAACAATTCCTTGACATTTCCAGGACTGCTTGTTTACTAAAACATTCGACATAGTTATTGCAATCATAGACATGATACATAATCGTGCACCTGCATTAAATACTTTCTAGGAATTTGGAAGATTGCTGATCATCTCGTGCACATAGTTCGAAACAAATCACAAGGTCTGTCATTCAACTCATCGAACAGAGTTATTTCCAGAAAATTACCTGCATGTGCTACAAAATTAATTTCATAATGATCATGGACTACAGCCTGCAGATTCAAGAAAAGCATAGCACAGTCAGTAGTCATACTTGTTACTTATTCTACTATGACTACCTACAAGTCCTCTCATGTCTCATGCTTTACAACCGGCTGTTCTGTTGGCTGGGTGAGGGGGGGATACTAGATCCTTGTATACATAATTTGGAGGTAATAAGCACGAGTTAGGTTCAGGATATACATTAGCAAGCTGATTTAGACAAACTGTAAGTTAGATTGAATAGGTATTCTAGGACAGTGCTTGGTATATTGGAATACCTTAAGAAGTGTTCAATGACACATCAAGCCTTGTGGGTTGCACTCTAAACATATTGACATCCTTATCATGTTGACTTGAAACTGGTACATGATGCAACATAATCATTATGCCTTGTATCTTCTTCAAGTAACAGTTAGCAGAGACATAAATGTTACACACAACATAATAATCCTTTTTTACTGATTCTGGTTCACACAATTTCTATGCACTACACTATAATTTGGATTTCAAACACATCTCTAAGGAATGTGGTATGAAAATATAGTAGGTTTGTTCTTCATACTATATATGTAAAAACAGTGGATGATCTTTGGTCAATTAGGTACCATTGCTTTAGTTTCTGCATCTTTTTGTTTCCCTTCTTTTGACCTATAGTATACATTCTCATTCAATGAAATGTGTGACAAGTACAATCGAATATTTTCAGTTCAGAAGGGTACTTTGAATCTTTTTCAAATGAACTGTACATATTTCCTACTTAATGGGTCAAAGAAGAGAAAAATATAAGGTAATGAAAACAATGATCAAACAAAAGGACTTCTGCCTTTACCTTCAAACCTGCACAACCTACTATTCCTGTAACTACTGTAACAGCATCTGGGTGACGAGCGACCTGAGGATGAATGAAAGTAAAGAAGGTCAAAAAATGATTTTATCACTACCATCCAAACAACTAGAGATGAATTAGAAACCAGCTGACCTCTATGACACCTTGCTCTCCAGGAATGATCTCAGGCTTGTGTTCAGCATCAGCCAAAGATTCTTTGAGTTCATTAATTAATGACTGATTTCTGACAGCAACCAACTGAGGTTTGAATCTCTTCACCTGTTAAAAATAAAAAACTCTAGGGGCTTATGAAATTTAAATTCACCTCCAACTTTGCCAACAATTTATATCATTAATATTAGATAATTGAATGATCACCTGATCAGCAAGAAGTGTCACATTGGAACCAGCTGCCAGTGCCACAACTCTGAACTTATCGGGGTTCTCAGCCACTATGTCCAAAGTCTAAAAGCACCAAATCACTACATCATATAAGCAATCAAAGAAAGGATAATAAAAAAAAAGCCAACATTGTTTAAGAGGACGAAGAAAAAACAGTAGATCTTTGCAACTCCAACAAGGAACATCTAGAAAGCACCAAGATAGGAGAAAAAAAGTCAACAGAGGTCCATTACTGTATGCAGACTGGATGAGAGAATTAACTTGAGAATACAATGGAAGCATAGCTGATCAAAATATCACAGAAGACCTAGATGTAAGCATAATCAATTTTAAAGGAAGGGGGGAAATTTTTTTTAGATATATACAATATTGTACCTGAGTTCCAATAGAACCAGTAGATCCAACAATAGAGATAGGCTTTGGACCATCCCAAACCTTGTGTCCTGGTTCTGGAACAGCTCGTCCTGGCCAGGCTGGAGGAGGTGGCTGTGCTGAACAACAAACTCTTCCACCAACTGTTGTTCCATTCTCCTTCCTCTTCAAAGCAAATCCTCCTGAGAATCCCAAAGTAAGAAGACCAAAATTTCAAGTCCCTCCTCCAAAAATAGGACAAAATGCTATTTTCAAACAGATCGATGCTGCCAACAACAAAACAGCATGTGACCACAAATCACCGAAATAACAACGAAATATACAGTGTTGTTGATATATTGGTTAGCAACCATGAGATCTAGTGTCCAAATCCAGCTTACCCACCCAAAAAATGATAATAATAAAATACTGGAAATATACTAAACTTAAAACTTCATACCTCCCAGAATCTCTTCTTCTAAGAAATATAATTAGAAATCCAAATAAAGGCACAACTAAATTCATATAGTACTAAAAGAACAGGGAAATATAATATACACTTAAAATAAATTATCAAAACAACACAGAAATATACTCAATTTACACTTCAAAGCTCTTAATTCAAAACAAATCACTAAAAAAAAATGTGAAAAAATACAAAATTTACACTTCGAAGCTCACACTCACATAATCCATCAATTTACAATTAGAACTCAATTTAGTTCAAAGGAATCAAACGACCCTTTTTTTTTCTTTTTGATAAATAAACAAATACATCATCTGCTTAGTTGGAGGCTGCAATATACTCAAATGCATTTCAAAATTGGCAAAACCCATTCTTCTGAGAATAACACAAAGCCTGAAAACAAAATAATAGAACCAAAAGAAATGCAAATAACTCGGCGTGCACCTATTTGAACTGATTTTATTTTTTTGGGTGAGCAATTTGAACTGATATATACAACAATAATCACCAAAAACTCCGAAATTCTTAATTTAACAAAGTTTAATCGAAGACTAAAACGAAGTACAAGTAATCCAAACTTGACTTTCTGAAGCAAAAATTAAAGAAGAAGAAGTTCTTTGACAAATCACAATCCCAAAAATCCCGCTAAATGCAATTAAGTCGCTAGAAACAGGTCTGGGTCGATTGAATGAAAAAAAATACAAACAACAAAAATAATGAAATAAACTCAAGCAATTCAAACCAGAAAAGGAAAGCAACAAAACAACTAAAAAAGGTGAAAAGGGGCATGAAAAGTGGCTTAAAAGAACGAGCGTTTTATGGTGAAGAAAATACAGAAATGCATAAAAAAGAGGGAGAAAGATTGAACCTTTAAGCTTGTGAAGATTGGCTTTACTGGAATCTAAGAAGGAAACACCACCGATTTCCGCGGGAGACGGGAATCTGAGAGCCATCACAGTTGAAGAAGAAAGAAGACCAGAAAATGGTGACAAAGGAATAGCAGAAAAGAAGGCAAACAAGACTTACTCTATTCGTTCATTTGGAACTGCAAAATGGTTTTTAAAAAGGGTGTCAATAAGATAAGACGAGGTGGGAATCGACCAAGTTCGTGAACTGAGTCATCGTATTTAATATTTTCTTAGACTCGGTCTGATTGCACAAAATGTTGGAATTTTTGAAAGAAAGTAAATTAATTTTCCCAACTACAAAACTTTCTTACGTTTGATTGCGTGAAAAGTTTAAGGATTGACTCTCAAACTTTCCAAAAATAGATGTTACAATTTTTCATAAAAGGATTGGATTTTCCCATTTCCATTTGGAATTTGTAGAAAGTTTTACTTTCCTCCGACTTTCCATCTACAACCTCACACCTTCTAAAAATACGAGGAAAATCATATTTCACTTCATTTCACCTCAATTTTATCAGAGCAAATTGTCTATAACAAGCTTAAAATACATTAACTGGAAACTGTCATCAAAATAGGACATGTGTGCAAAAAATTTGAAAATTCAATCTTATGCGGGAGTTTTAATATATGTGTCACATTGTAAACTTGAAAGTGGGCTCATTCTAAGCCACATATCGTTAATGTATCTTAAGCTTATTATAGTGGATTTGCTTTCCCATCAAGTCTATCAGATTGTCTGAGTAATTGGGTAACCATTGACCCCACTATTTACACCAGTTTTCTTTTTCTTTTCTTTTTTTTTTTTCTTTTGACTATAACAAATTTTGAGGTGACATTGGATTGAGGTTGGATAGGTTGAGTATTTTTTTAATTTTTTAATATTCACATGGAAATTACTTCACTCAAACCATCTTAAATCTTACCTAATTTAAGCTTTGTTGTAGTGGATTTGTTTTCATACCCTGAAAAGCAAGTGGGTAAACCCTAAGGATTTAGTAGGACTATCTTAGGTTAGCCTATGGTAGGACTGACATTAGGAACCAACGCATCAACGCCTAAAAGTGAAAAGCATCCCAAAAGGTGTGAATCACTTTTTTGGTGCTGAGGTGTTGACCCTTAATGTCATTCTTACCTTAAGCTAACTTTAAGGGTCAGGTACACCAAATCCCACCGGATAAGGAAACTCTAGTTTTTAAAAGGAGAAGAAGAAAAGAAGAAAAAAATATCGCATGCGAAATCAAACCGGGTTAGAAACTAGCCTAACCCTAATTTGGAAAAGCAAGGGCCAGGTGGATCGGCATGTCCAGCCAAGAAATCGCCACGGATGAAATAATTTATTAAAAATTTCATGACATAAAAATAATATAATAAGTAGAAGGTAATGAACAACCTCTTGGATGAGAGTGAGTGTTTATCTATTATTTTTCTGGTAATGGGCTCTTCACTTGTTATGTGTAAAATTGTAAATGGCCCCTACTAAAGTTGTCATCTTCTCACTTGTTTCTTTATCTTCCATTTTCATTTCCATTGAGTTAGACAAGCAATGGCTAATGTGTGGGGTTACCAAATGGAATGGCGACAGTAAGAGCTTTCTTTTATTATTGTTGCCCACCTATTTCTTTCTCCTCCTCTGGTGGGTTGGGTAAAATTAGCTGTCGCCAATCCCGGATCCTCTCCTTCGCAACTTTTTTTTTTTTTTTTTTTTTTGGGATCAGGAGAGCTGCACACGTACCCTAAAATAGTGAAAAACCACTTTTTTGTTCAGCACTACTGATTTAGCCTAAAATGGAGCCACTACTCCCAAGTTCCAAAGTCTCGTCCATCAGTGCTCTCCACTGTCACCGAACGTCAATCCACTCAAAGGGCATCTCTTTGGCAATCTTGACACCTTCACAGGCCAAAAGGTGAGACATGTGCTTTTTGAAACGTGTCGTTAGCTCAAGATGAGCCCCGGCCGTCCAGACAGTTAGGCTTCTCCTTTCTACCTTTCGGCTAATCCATGGTCAATGCTGATAGATATTTTTGCACTACAGAGATTAGGAGTCTAAATATCCGATTATTATCCGTATCCGGTTCCAATTCATATTCGTTTAAAACAATTATAACTTCATATTCATGTCTAACCATTCAATTTACATATAATTGGTTTTAATGTAATAGTTATATTATAATATTGTATGTTATGTTATATTATAGTAGACTATATAAATATTTTTAACTTTAACAGTAACCCTAACCCATTGTCTAACTTAACAGATATAAATATATTAACCGAACTCATTGAATTTTTTGTAATTACATACGTGCGTATTCATATCTAAGATTGTTTGATTAACTGAACGGATACAAATATAAACCTATGCGTATCAAATTTGTTTGTTTAAAAATATTCGATTATAAATGAACCTAATATGAATATGTCAATATCTGGCTCATGTTCCATGTATTTGTATCTCTAGTTACACATCACAGTTCAACAGCCCGAACTATCTCAAGGGTGATGTGGTACTATCACCCTAACATCCTCCTTACCCACCACATGGATTTGTCATATTGGGCAAAGAATCTTCACTCCCACTTTTTTACCATGTGGCGTGTGCTGAGTGTGGCCACCACTAATCATACTTTTTTCTAACTGCAGAGAATCCCATTATCTAGGAGGTTCGAATCACTCCAGTTATCATGCAAGTATCAATCAAAATGTAAAATGATATCTGACAAAGAGCATTTAGGTCAATACAAGAGGGTCAAATGAGGGTATTATGATAAATATACATAAAATGAGATAATATGGGGATTCCAATCATCTCTAATGTTGACTTGGTGCCCCCAGGATTTGTTGCAACCCCTTAAGAACGCTTAAGGCCCGCTGGCACAAACACATAGTGTCGAAAAGTAAAATATCACACCCCCAAAAAGTATAAATCACTTTTTCAATGCCGTTTCCTGCATGCGGAACACCGTCAGTGCCAATAAAAGCAAACAATTTCAGGCATGGGTACCTTGGTATGGGTTTGAAACATCTTCGAGGGTGCATGGACTAATATCATGCCAGTACCAATCATGTGTGTCATACAATTCGTGGGAAAAAGTATTTTGGTCAATACACATGAATTAAAAGATATAAACATCACCTTTGTATTTATTAATACAGTCACTTCCTGGGCAGAGATTTGCGTGTTATTTGTCAATTCAGACCGGAGATAAATACCCATATACATAAAGATCTATCAAAATACCTTTTGTCAGGTAATTGTGTTACATGCTGGATTTATACTTGTGACACTTGAAACAGGAGATGATTCAATCTTGGTGATATGTAGGCGTCCAACCACATCATTAGGCATGCCATCTTTATGAGTTCCAATCATCCCCAAACAATCTAGAATGATTTCACGCTACCAATCCAACACGGATGTGTTTTTAGGTGTTGTTTATCTTCGAAAAACCTGAACCAAAATTAGGTGCTGACAATTGGACACATTACAACACGAGTACTTATCTGTTGTTTATATATTAATTCACATATCTATGGCAGGTTGTCACACTAATGTAGAACGAACTATTACAAACACCCATCAGATATGGGCTGTTACAGCCTTTTGACTAGGGCTGTTTGTAATATATACCTGCAAAGGGTTTACATGTTATTGTTGCTTGCGTCCTCTACAAAGGATGCCACGTTTTTTTGGCCCTGTAGGGTACCATGTCACACAGTTTGTTACTGTTGCACTCGGGCTGTTTCTTGCCATCTTGACCATCCTTTCTGGCATCCCTCTTAAAACCACTTTAGAAAAGGAGAGAAGAAAAGGAAAGAAAATAAAAGTTACTGTTCATTCCCTTCCTTTTCCCTCTTATTCTCATCGTTTTCGTTTTGGTAGGAATAAAAATGAATGAACAAATCTATGAAGAAATGGGAAAGCATAGGAAAGGTTCAATACCCTAGGTGGTTTTACCAAAGTTTTCCCATCTGGTATCCCCATGCGTCAGATAACGTGAAAGTGGGGTTTTTTGGGGAAAAAAAAACTACAGTTTCTCACATTTTCTCATGGTTTACCTTGTAACAGACAAGGGCACCATATCGATCTCACTGGTGCAATAGTTGGTCTTCATCGTATATGATCGAACCATCTCTCAGACTTTCTTTCACCTAATCACCTATTGCAAGTTACCACTAAATTCTCATGAATAACATAACAAACTTCAACTACTATAATTAATTACACAATAGTTACATATATACATCTGTATAGAAGATGTCATTCTTGTTCAGTTCTGTTGTGAGCTATAATTGAAGCTAAGCATACGTACCCAAGCATGCACCTATGCACCCACCTACTTATTATATATACATCAGCATTGAAAGAAAAAAAAAAAGAAGAAGAAAAATTGTTAGACCTGTCCAATCCGTAAGGTGCAACTGAACTCGGCAAAAACAATCACCTAACCATATACGTCTGTGTATGCATTTACTCACATATGCATGCGTGCACACTGGCTACTACACAATGCCACAGAATCAACGTAGATCGAATATTTCAAACCTCAAATTCGGATTTATATAGACATTAGAGCAGTACTCGTAAATCGGGCTCCCATCATACGGTTCCTGGTGAGAGTGGAATCCCCTCTCCTGGCACTCTTTCAGGACATTCGTACCACCGGGATCAGACAACCGAAAAATTCCATAGCTCCTGTCACAATCAAACACCAAAACATAAGCTTCAGCAGGTGGAATTTCAAAATATAAATGAAGCACTCCAACAGTGTGGTCTTAGTTCATTGCACAAGAAATACAAGAGCGTGAGGTAAGCCATCATGGATTCAACGTAGCAGCTTGACTTTGACTTTGTAAGCAGGCCTGGACATATGTGGACTGAGTTATGATATATATATATATATATATATATATATATATATATATATATATATATGTTGGTAGATAGACTGTAAGACTGAGTTATGATATTAAACAGGAAACTTAAAAGTTTTGAACATGGCACAAGTCCAAGATTTATAAACGCAGCCAATACGGTTCACTGTAGTTAGACAACAAAATTGCATATGCTTTTGTTCACAAGATTTGGGGGCTTCAGCCTCAAGCACCTTAAGATCAAACATACACAAGTAGCATTGACTCACCCTGAAATAATGCTCGATACTCAGAATTATTCCTCTTTCTCAGGTCATATGTTTTAAGTAGTTGGGATAAGAGCAGAAGGCTGTTGATGTCATTGTCTAAGGTTATGTTTTAAGAACAAATATTGATATTAAATTCAATATATATTTATCACTTAATATTATCATCTATAAAAATAGATCACATTATCCAGTCAACTTCCCCAATTCACAATGTCCAACTCACTCCATATCCCTTACCAACCTTTTTCACCCATCCACTAATCCCCAACCCCCAAAAAATAAAAAATAAAAATAAAGAAAATCATATAATCCATTTCTGACATGGATATAAATTAGCTAACTACTACATTGTTGTGAAAGAATAGTGTACCTGGTTGTATCAGTAGGAGCCATGACAATGGCAAAAGCCTCGGGCAACATTACCTGGACAAGAGTTGAACACGGGCAACTTTAGATAGCTATTTGATCACAAGCCCAAAATTGAATCATGCCAAACTCCCAAATTAATTTACTAAAATGGATTCGAGCATTAGCTTAAGTCTTAGAACACTAAGAGGAGGCAACGCCATCGATAAGTTATATGATATGAAGGAATTGTATATGAATCAACATTCATCAACCAGTTGTCAGTTGTGAGCCCATCACCTAGTCACCACATGAAACCAAATCAGTGTAGAGGTCACCAACCATGCAGGTGTTGAGCCCAAAACTGAAAATTCTCAAACTACACAACCATCTAATCATAACTGGTAAGCTTATTCATAATGGTTTCAGTACAAATGTCTACACTAAATTAAGCTCACTATTACTACATTATAAATGACTAAATGAAAAAAAAAAAAAAGATGAAAATTCTCTCCACTAATCGAAGAGTCAGTTACCTGATAAGAGTAGTGAGTGTGCAAATCTATTGATGACATGAAACAAGTCTGAGAAGGATGCGTCTGAAAATTAATATAAAGGAATTAAGTATAGAATTCTAAGATAACCACTAAAATTTCATCAAGAAGATCATCATCTGATGCTCTATATTACAGAAATAAGACAACAAAAAAAAAAGCTAATTGTAAAAGATCCACTTAAGTGAAAAACAAAATTGTTAAGAAATATCTTGTCAGCACAACTTGCTATGACAAACAAATTCAGCCTCAGAGCAAGAGATACAAAGCATGTAGTGTATGCCTAACAGAACCTTCTATGCAAAGTATATGTCTCCAGGTACTTTCCTCTAGATGAGTTTGCTATCTATCTCTGATGTTAAAGCTCAATAATTGTATCATATGTGTGCATCACTATTTACTAGGACATCATCCCAGTAAGTACATGTGTGAACATACACACGTATATTAAAAAATGTTATCTTGATATGGTAACTGCAATTTTAAATTTACAAGTTTGATTATTACAACCAACTTTAAATGCCAAAAAAGTCTCATATCATAGTGTTCATTGATAAGAGGCTCATGCATCAAAGTTTACCCAAATTGATAAGGTTTGACTTTGAGCAAGTTACTATCAGGGGAAGCACCGATATTACAAAGAACTCATTATTTGATTTTTTCAATTAGTCATTCCATTGTCCATCATTGAATTTGGTATCATATTTTCCCTTGAGAACACATATCTGAGATGTAATACTCATGTTCATCCAATCAACATTTTGTCTTTTGTGCATGGAAACCAAGGTTGCCCTCAATTGGTTCAAAACACAAAGTCAGATTACATAAAGCTAGTTGATATAACTTAAAGATCTTTTAAGTTCTAATCCAAAAACTGATACAAGTAACAAATTCCCCCAAAAAAAAAATCAGAAATTTTTAGGAAATCATATTTTAGTCCAAATCAAGTTTTTAACTTGATATTAGTTTCAACAGCTAATTAGATGCCATGAAAACCATATATTGTAGTTGGCATTTCAGATTTGCAAATGTCTTGAAAGAACCATATGTTGAAACAGTAAAGAAAAAAGTGATTGAATCTGTCATACAATTTCTCGTGATTTTTATTCCTTCTTTTTATTTATTTATCTGTGATCTTCAGTGAGAAATATGGTTTGCCATTCCAATTTAATTTGACAGTTAATAAGGTGAGTGAATGCTCAATATAGGTGATGTTAAATTTCTTAAGGTAAATACCTCCTCTCAGAACAATTGCTTATTGTTCATCTCTGACCTCTCAATAAATGTTATAACTCTGTTGTTGATGCCAAAGGTACAGATGTTATAGGCTGAGTTGTACTCCTTGTGCTGTTCAGTTTTTAATAAAAATCCTTACCTTATTGATCCCATAAAAAAAAAAGACAAGAAATGGGCCATAAAGAAGAAAATAGAACAGGGCAGCAATCAAGCATTGAAACTGGAAAAGCAAGCATCAAGATACCAAAACAAAGCAGAAATAAACTTCAAATTTTGCACCCATGCATAGAGCTTGCTTGTAAGGAGATGTATAGAAAGAAATAGGCATAACTAAAATGACACCTACATGGATCCATCCTACAGGAAAGAGAGATTTTTCATTTTGTATGGCGTAAATCTCCTCCTCATTGAGTGCCTGACACTGTCATTCCATATAAAAAGTTACTTGACATAAATTTTAGGCAGTTGCAGCACAAGTATTGCTGGATAGTAAAATTTAAACCAAAGCAAGTTGATAAGGAAGTCCCCTGGGTCTTACAGAACCGGAAGTAGATTCCTGCTTTGGCACTATCAGAGTGGTCACATAAAAGGTCCCCTTCTTCTGGATACAGAAAATGAGGGAACTAAATCAGTTTCAAGTTAATAAATCAAAGCTCTTCCTCCCATCCCCACTCCCTTTACCACTTAGAAAAGAGGAAAAACAGAAAAAACCAGAGGTAAGAAAAAATCTAAAACCATTTTATTACTCCCCTTCATGCTGCCAGTGTGACTAAAGCGGATATCCTGCAGTGACCCTGAAGCACCAGGCACGCAGCGACACGTATCAGAAAAAAGTGAAAAAAAACACCCAGATGTATTTTTTTTGCTGGGCGCATGTGTTTTTTTGCTTTTTACATTACGTGCCGCTACGCTCCTGGCGCTTCAAGGTCGCCGCAAGTTTTGGTGCTGCAGGAAATCCGCTTTACAGTGTGACAGGGTTCAAGTGGTAGAACAACATATTAGACCAAATGAATAGAAGCGGATCCTACTTAAATAAATTAACAATGTTGTCAAAACCATTGCACAGGTTTTTTGGCCATTGAGATAAATAAAAAGGATCGACTGTTGAAAATTACTGCCAGAGGTGATTTTGTAAATGTTGATTTTTTAGGCAGGGTTTATCACTTGGGCAGTCTCATCAGCCCAAATGTAAGCTACATGGTGTAATGAAGGGGAGTAATTAAGAGAAAAACAAAAAGGGAGATCAAATGCTTCCACACACACACACACAATAACGAAAACAAAAAAAAAATCATTTTGGTTGTCATGTGTGAACAAGTGCCTGGATCTTACAAGAAAAGCACCAAGAACCCCACAGGTCTCCAGATCCTTGTTTGTGTTATCTCTAGCAAGCTCAAGAAAATCTTCCATCAACCTTGCTGACTGAAGGGGAATAAATAATTGAGTAGTTAGCCATTTGTTTCTTCAAGGCAAATACATGGATGTGTACCACAGAAAATATATTTTTAGGCAAGCCAGGATTAAAACTGCAATTGTAAACAACTACAAGATGGTATTTGGGGGGGGGGGGGGGGGGGGTGCAAAAAAAAAAAAGAAATGTAAAACACAAA
>JAOXJP010144653.1:0-13268 GCA_025762735.1 Platanus orientalis | reverse complement strand
TGTGTGGTTCGTAATCATGATGGTACCATAATTAAAGCTCTATGTGGTCCTCTGGCTCAATGTGATTCCACAATGGCAAAAACTCGAAGTCTATTGAAGGGGCTCAAGGAGCTAAAGAAAATGGGGCATAGGAGTTGTATCATTGAGGGAGATTCGGAAGTTATTATTGGTTGGGGCCAAGGTAAAGAATGTAATGCATGGCATTTTTAGCCTGGTTAACGAGATATTGGAGATCTCATCGGAGTTGGAGTATTCTTTTCATCATGTTCATAGGGAACAAAACTCTCTCACAGACTCTCTTGCAAATTGGGGTGTGGCCCACCATAAGCATTACAATGGCTCCTATATGCCTTTTTTATTAGATGGCAATCTTTTTTGTCATATCATTATGCTTTTTCTGATTTCTTCAATAAAACTTTCACTTATCAAAAAAAAATTTTGGATGTATGTATAAGCTAAACGAATCGAATACGAATATGTCTATATTCGATTTGAATTTGCCATGTTGACAGCCCTACTTATTTGGGAGTAGCAAGAGATAATCGTACTTCTGCCATAACACTATAAATTGCAATTTGTATTCTATCCAAGCCATCAAAGGTCATGTTGAAGTATTCCCTCAACACATAATACAGAAACATCTTGCTATTTTCTCCCCTTCAAAACATTTGAATATGATGTTTCATCAAAGTTCCTCTTCGCCGCTGGCTCAATGATTGAAAAATTCCGGATATAATTAGGCTTCTCAACCATATCAACCGCATGCACCCTTCTCCAGATAAAGAGGATAAACGAATTTGGGCCCTTGAAAAAAATGGAATTTTCACTGTGAGATCGTGTTATAATCTCTTTCATCCTTGCGTGGAAGTGGAATTCCCTTGGAGGGACCTTTGGCATTGTAAAGCTCCATCTAAGGTTGCTTTCTTCGCTTGGACAACCCTTAGAGGTAGGATATTGACCCTTGATAACATTCAAAGAAGAGGCATCTCCTTCCCAAATATGTGTTTTCTTTGTCATAGTGCAGAGGAATCCATTGATCATATCTTCATTCATTGCCCCTTTGCTGTTGAAGTGTGGTCCATGTTAATTTATGAAGTTGGCCTTAATTGGGTAATGCCAAGTCACGCAACAAATCTCTTCGATCAATGGCGGTTTGTTGGAAAAGGTGGTAAAGGCAGTAGGATTCGGAAAATGTGGATGATAGCCATTTGGTGGTCCTTGTGGAGGGAGCGAAACAATAGAATCCTTGAGAATTGTATGGAGCCCTCTTATATTGTGTATACAAGGGCTTGTGATAGATGTCTTTGGTGGGTTTCTATATGTAAAGAGTCTGCCAATAGCTCCTTCATGGAGCTAAAGCTGCAGTGGGTTAATATTGCTAAAAATTGTGAGACCCCGTAGTGTTCTTTGGGGCCTCCTTTTCGGCTTGGGGATGCCTTATCCCCTTTTTTAATAACATTTTCTTATCAAAAAAAAAAAAAAAGTTTCCTTTCTACAGCAGTACAGCTTACACTGATTGTCCCCCTCACCTTATTCAAAGAAAACTAAATGAAATACATCAAAAAAGACAACACTTGTCCAAAAATAACCAACAATACATGAAAGGGACATAGAGAAACGTAAACATATCAGAAAAGTACAATTTCTAGTACAGGTTTCATAAAAAAATGACAAATGAGAATGTAAAAACTGCAACCTACAATGTGATTTTAAGGCTTGATCTTTGGAGATTAATCAGCAGTTTCAATCTGCATATGTGTGGAGTGTTATTTCAGTTCGTTTTCTGAGTTTTGTTTGGGTAGAATCGGTGAAATTTAGCACTACACATGTACTGTTATCATCCATTTATTTGTGGCTAGTCTAGTCATAGCATGGACCCATTAACTGCAGAAAAGCACAGCTTCCCCTGCACCACTTGAGTCAGGAAATCAAACCAAAAATAAGTATTCGCCTCTTCGTGATCTACTTCATAAACACCATCCACAATGAAACCGATGATTCAAAAATCTATATACACTAGAGTAATGAATTTCTCCTTTTTTTAATAGATTTACACGTGTTACCTCCCACCATTCTATCCCACCCACACGATTCTACCCTCTCTTTCTGTTAGTTTCAAGTTTTCTATCTCCTTCCTCTTTAAATGTGTTGGCCTCCCACCCCCACTTCCTAATTTATCTGTAACAAATACCTTTCTAATCTTATCTCTCCTAACCTTTTTTTTTCTTTCTTTAAATAATGTTTCCCTTTTTATTTTATTTTTCAATTTAATCTCACAGTATGCATAGGCTGGGCCTACGAGGGCCCACCATTATGTATTTTAAGCTAGGCTTAAAATCAGGCCATGAGCCTCCTCGAGCCCAAGATTGGGCTGGTATTTTTTACTATTTTTTGAGCCGAGCCGAGTCAAAGTTAGCATGAGCTCGGTCCACACTTAAGTTCATTTTATATTAGATGCAACTGTATTCAATTTTTTTATTTCATTGTTAAAGGGGCAGTCCCAGTGCATGAGGCTCCCGCCACAGCGGGTCTCGGGAGGGTCAGATGTACGCAGCCTTACCCCTGCAAGCAGAGAGGCTGTTTCTGCGACTCGAACCCGTGACACCCAGATCACAATGGAGCAACCTTACCAATGCGCCCAGCTGTTTTTTATTTTATTGTTATTTATGCTTTTACTCATTTGACACTCACCCGGGTTTGCACAGGTGCATTCGCTAGTCTGCATAAAAATAATGACAGCAACCTCACTGAGAACCAAAGAAGGCTTTTGCATCCATGGAACAAGTCACAGTGTAATAAAAACACAAAGTTCCAATGCAAACAAGAAAAGGTATCAACAGCAATACAGTTTCTTATATGGGACAGCAGATAGAATACTCCTGGTATTATTATTTTGCAATATATACGTGATGTGAGCCCCTAATATTAAGGATGCAGATTTTTTGTAAAACCAAATTATCCAATTAACAGGTACAATATAGAATGTTTTCAAGCTAACAGAATCCTCTTCGAAAGTTGGATGTCTAGGAATATGTGTAATCAGTAAAATACAATAATATTTATTTAATTGGTGGTTGAGATCATTCAATCAAGCAGATTTTTCTGCCTAATAGGTTTTCCACATTGGTTCCACTGATTAAACAGCTGTGGATTGGCAAGAATAAGTAGCCCTTGTATAGTAGAGACCTAAATTAAGATAAATATAGCAATTCTGAGACCATCTTATGCCTCTCCTTTCACAACATAAAGATTTAGAGAAAACAAGGGAGCTTTTAGTAACCTTCCATGAGTCAACCAACCAACATCGGTGTGGCCCCTTCTAATCTCATCATATCATTTGAACAACCCGACATCTATAAATTTCAACCCACATTCTCATCTCCCCATTTCAAGTGCAATATCAAAAGAGCAAAAACGCATGAAACATAGTTGTAACAATATAATTACAAAAGAAAATAAAACAAAAACGAAACAATGTCTTCGTATCCTTGATTTATTTCAGTTTTGGGAATATACGCTGTCCCTCGAGAAGATTCTAATGATGGTATACCAGCTACTTACAAGTACAGAGAAATATTCCATACAAAAAGCTATGTACAGAAGTTTATGTTCACCCAAATGAATCAAAATAGATAAGCATATCAAGCCTAGGAACGAAAAAACCCTATAATTGCATACCGGGCTACAGATATAGATATAGAGAACACTATTTGTCAAAAAAAGATATATTCATAGAGAGAGGACGATCGCTAGCGAGAAGAAAAAGAAGAACAAGATGAAGATGAAGATGAAGATGAAGATGGAGAGGATGAGAAGGATAAGCTTACCTGTAAATCGGATAAGCTTCGATGATGCCGAGTTCCAGAGAAAATTCCATCGGAGTATCAATTCCGCAAATCCAAAACCATCCTTGCAGAAATTCGTAATATTCAGTCTTTCTTCGTAAAAATTTAGGAGCAAATACTTGAAGATCGAATCGATACAAAGTACAAACCCTAGATTCACGGCCAGCGAAGATTTACGGTCTCGAGGCCAGCATGAGGGGTGTTCGTCTCTCCCTCTCTCCCTCTCTGATTTTCAACGTATTTGTTCTCGCGTGTACTACGCTGGGCACCAATTCACAACTGTTGGTCTCCTCTGAGCGGAGCGTACCTCTAACATGAGCTTGAGGATCATATATCTTAAACTACACATGTCCTTGTGATGTTCTAATGTGAAACGTGGCGCTGTAAGAAGCCCTTCGATCAACATAGACAAAAGCCCTCGAAAGACTTGTGTAAAGGGCCGCAAACGGACCGGATTCGGACAGATATGAAATGCCCTATCCGTTCCATTAAAATAATCCGTGTCGTATCCAACCCAGTATCCACCGGATATTTAAAAACATGTACCGCATACCCAGTATCCACCGGATATTTAAAAGCATGTACTGTCTTTGTATCCGTCTTATGAACCGGATATCCAATTACACAAATACAAAACTAATTTTTAAAAAATAACTACTACAATTATATACATTTTTCTTGTTAATTTGTGGGAGTTTCTATTTTAGATAGAGAATGATGAAGAAGACCAATTTATAATGACAAGAAGCAAAAAGAGGAAAACTAAATAAAAATTCACCGTCTATTGCAATCTACAATTTTAGGAACTTGAACTAAGCACCAGCAGTGGGAGTTTGATGCATTTTATCATCTGTCATTGTTGAAATATAATAAGTATATTAACTTATCCCTCTCTTTCAACCCTAGGGTTTTAGGAGAGATAGTTAATTGTTTTATTTAAATTGGTATCAAAGCAGGTTTTAAATTGTAACCATTGCTTTATTTAAGTTGGTATCAAAGCAGGTTTTAAATTGCAAGATTAAATCTCCCCGTCGACGTAATTATTTTCCTTGGTTTTGTACCTATTTTCCCTGCGTTAATTGTTCATAAGTGTCCCTCCCAAGGGAGAGTGTTTTAGGAGATACAGTTAATTGTTTTATTTAAAACTCATGGTATTCCTTGAAACTTATTGGAAGGCCCTTCAATGGGTGCCTCCCCTGTTCTCTCCTATTGTCCTTTCTTCATGTCATTCTCTAATCACTGCAATGGCTCATATCTTGCTTAGGCTGATGTTGGGCTCCAAATTCTAAGCAAACACCAGTGACACCAACCATGGCAGGTCTTGGTCACTAGCTTCACTTTCTTACTCGTCTTCATAATGAAGGACAAATGATGGATTTAGGGCACATGATTGTTTGAGGAGTGACTTCGATTGACATCTCCCTTCCATTTTCGATGACTTCCCTCTCAGAGCAAATCCGCTACAACAAGCTTAAATAACATTAAACGGAAACTGCTCTCAAAGGATAACATCTATACTAAGAGATTGAAATTTCAACATTGGGTCAAAGTTTTAATACACTTGTTGCAATGCAGACTTAAATGTGGGCTGACTCTTAACCACTTGTCATTTTTTAAGGGTAGTTTTCTATTTAATGTTATTTAAGCTTGTTGCAGAGGATTTGTTCACTCTTCCCTTCTCCACCTCTTTCTGTTTCTCAATCTATCAATTGAGTCATAATTTAGCCATTTAGGGTTCTTATTTTAAGGGAGCGACTAATAACACTTCCAAAACATTTCACCACACCCCTTTTTACTTGTTTTTTCCTTTATACCCTCCCCTCTTTTTTTTCCCACACCCACACCTCCACCCCTCTCCTCTACAGCGCTAGTGACCCACCCATCTCTCCTCTCCAGTGGCAACGCACCCCCTCTCCTCTCCGGCAATAACCCACCCCCTCCCCCTTTCTCTAGCACCCCCTCCCACACCCCCTTTCCCTCTTCCTCTTTCTCTCTCTCTCCGACGTCTCTCTCTCTCCCTCTCTCTTCCTCTTCCTTCCCTCCCCCCCTCCTCGCTTTTTTTTTTTGGGTCGTTCGGAGCCTTCTTGTGTGGACCTACATGTCAGTGCAAGGGGGCCCCTGCCTAAACCTGTAGGTCTAAATGGCCAAAAAAAAAGGGGGAGAGGGAGAGAGAGATAAAGATACGCCGGAGAGAGAGAGAGGGAGATGCAGAGGTGGGGAGAGAGGGAGGAGGGGTATTTTGGGGAGGGGAGGGATAAGGGAGAGGGTATAAAATGAAAAATGGGGTGTGATGAGATGTTTTGAGGGTGCTATTAGTCACTCCCTTATTTTAAGGGAGCTTATATTAGCACCTCAAGTTTTTGTAAGCACACCTCACTTAACTCTATTCCAAAAATACCCTAACTTAAAATGACAGTAATAACCCTAATGACAAAAAAAAACTAAAAAAACAATTTTGTAAGCACACCTCCACCTCTTCTTCCAATCTATCAACTTCAAACTCTCATTCTTCAGCTCCCTCTCCATTCCTCTACACTAAGGGTTCATCTAACACCCAAAAAAAGTCATACACTGTGATTCTCAAATAAGAGCTCAACCAATGGACCATGAAGGAAGTGAAATGGAGTGAAACGGAAGCCCCCAAGTAAAAAAAATTCCAAGTTTGGTAACTTTTTTTCCCCGTTGTGTTTGGCATTACAAGACTGAACAGGCTTCAACCTGTTCGGCACTGTGATGCCAAACAAAAACAGAAAGCTGAAAAAAAATTTGCTAGCCTAATGGCTCGACCTGTTGCAATCGGATTTGTGATGAAATGGTGATAGATTACAACATTGAATTCACCACGCACAAGGTAAAAAAGGTGTATGTAGCTGATAGTGTGACTAGTGTGTATAACAATATGAATGAAGTTGATGTTATTATTGTTCTCCTATATGTAGATATTTAGTAGTCGGGTGGCATTGATTAGGTGGGCGACGGATGTTGGAAAGAGGAATGGGTTTGTTGTAGTTATTAAGAAGTCAGATTCCTGTTTAGACGCAAGAAAACCAGGTATGATCTTTGCATGCCAGTGGAGTGGGTGGTATAGAGAAGATAAGAGGGCAAGAAATGTCAGCAGGGTTGTAAGGATCAAGGGAAAGGGCACCAAAAAGTGCGAATGTCCTTTCCAACTGAAGGGAAATAAGTTACCTACTGATGATGATTAGTTATTGCTAGTCGTATGCGGGGTGCATAATCACCCTACTGCAGATCATCTCGAAGGTCACTCTTTTGTGGGTAGATTGTCAGACGAAGAGTCTTTACTTTTGAAAGATATGTCAAAGAATATTGTTTGACCAAAGGACATATTAAGTGCAATGAAGCAAATAGATGCCCTCAATACAATTACAATAACCACAATATATAATGTGCGAGCTAAACAAAAGAGAGAAGAGAAGGCTAGTAGATCTCAAATGCAACACTTGCTTGGACAATTGGCCAAGTATAATTATATCGAGTAGCATCAGGTAGCCGAAGACAACGAGATTGTTACTGATATTTTTTTGGCACACCCGGCGTCTATGGACCTGTTGTGTGCATTTTCAAGTGTGTTGATCATGGATTGCACCTATAAGACAAACATATATTGCATGTCATTGCTGGAGATTGTGGGCTTAACGTGTTCCAATCTAACTTTTTTATGTGGCATTTGTGTATCTTCAGCATGAGAAGGAGGGTAACTTTGTATGGGCACTAGGTGTCCTACGTAGTGTTATAGATGACAGTGCTCTCCCTAACGTCATTGTAATAGATAGGGAGTTGACTTTGATGAATGCCATATCAAGGGTGTTTCTCAATGTTACACATTTTTGTGTAGGTGGCACATTAGTAAGAATGGGCTAACTCATTGTAAGAAGTTATTTATGACAAAGGAGATGTGAGAGAGGTTCATGATGATCTGAAACCTATTGGTGGTGTCACAGACAGGAGAACATTACCTTCAACACTTGGCATTGTTGGGGAAGCAATTTATCACATATCCGGATGCACTCCATTACGTGAGGAGTACTTGGTTGGATGAATACAATGACAGATTTGTAGCAGCTTGGATGGACAGGTTCATGCATTTGGGGGTCACTATAATGAACAAGTAACATTTTTGTTTGGTAATCTCACTTAAGTTTAAAACTTATTAATTGGTACATAACTATTTATGTACATGTGACCAAGGTTGAGAGTGCGCATGTGAAGTTGAAGCGACAGCTTAGATCCAGTAAAGGAAACTTTGAATCCTCATAGACGAACATCGACAATTTTCTTGAGCTACAACACACAGCCATCAAGGCATCGTTCGAGAGATGCAAGACGGTTGTGCAACATAGCTTTAAACTTGTCGAGTTCAAAGAGCTTCTCGACAATGTATCCATTTCTGCAATGGAGAAGATTTTGGCTAAGACGAAGCATGTAGGTGTTGTTGGAGTTGATTCTGTTGCATATGGATGTGTTCTTGGATACACACATGGGTTACCTTGCGCACATGAGATAGCAGAGTATAGTAGGTAGGGGCATCCCATTCCACTTGAGTTAGTAAATGCGCATTGACGCAAGCTTGACATGCATCCTCCCACAAGCCCTATAAGCCATGATGTGGACGGCGGTGTAGATATGAAATTGTTTATACAACGCTTCAACCAATCTAATCAGTCCACCAAACTGCAAATGCTTCATGAATTGCGAGAGTTAGCAACGATAGATAACACACATATCAAGGAACCTGAAGTTAAAAAAAATACCCGAGGTCACCCACATACCAGATAGACACATCCATGTTGTGTGTGCTATCCACATTTGAGAGGGTGTCATCGTTATAGGATAGTTACTCTCCAGTAGAAACTACCACTACCAAAGCCACCCAAGTACAGTCAGTGAGACAAAAAGTAGCAGAGGAGTTTGAAGGAAAATGTAACTAATATACACATTATCGTGTAAGTGAGAAAGTAATTCAACCGTAATGTGGCATAACATGTTTTCTTTTTTTCTTGTAGGTTATTCGATCGAATTCATTTAGACGGGCTTTCTCATTGCATTATATGAGCTCTTTTTCATAAGGCATTTGACCTTATATCAGGAGTGTTATAAACATGGCATCGACAGGCATTGTGGCTTTAGGGCCATCACTAGATTAATGGGATTTAGAGAGGATAATTGGGCACAGGTTATGGAGAATCTGGTGTATGAGTTTGACAGCTATGACCCCCTGTACGAGCAAGTATATGGGTCATCCGAGAAAGTGCAGGAGATTAAATATTTATTAAATTATTTAAATGATACTACACCGTACGATCACTAGATGACCATGCCAGAGTGTGGACATCTTATTGCATTGCATTATGATGTCATTCTATATTACTTGGGTGTGCATTAGTGCCTCACTTTTCTCCCACTCAGATTAGATCCTATCCTTACTGGCCCTCGAAGGGAAATTGTCATTGATTTCGTCAACGGAAACCACTTTGTCCAAGGGATCCTGATGTTGGGTCATCTAATCCCCCCATAGCGAACAACTTGTCAGGTTGGGCACTTCAATCATATGAAGGAATGATCGAAGAGTTTAGACTTGTTGTTAGCTCGAGCGTTGCAACATAGGAGTCTATAGATTTAAGCGACAATTTATGTATTTTTTTTTTGTTGCACATCTATTGTATTGTCTAATTCTAGTCATATTTTGGGATCATGTAAAGAACACTTGTCGTGACTCATGTAATTTTTTGATATATTAATGAAATTGAAAGTTTTTTCAATTTTTTATTCATTCATTTTCTTGTTTGGCATCTCAATACTGAAAAAAAAAACTTTATGTTTTTGTTCGGCATCACAGTGCTAAACAGGCTTAAGCCTTGTTATGTCGAACATGCCTTAGGCAAAAAAAATTCAAGTTTAAAAAATGCAATTTTTTTTGTTACCTTGGGGGCTTCCGTATCGACTTCAATGAATCATAACACTTCCCTCGTCTCCTAAATGACCCCAAATCAGATCCTACACCCTCTAACCGTGATTATCTTCAAAATCCTCAGTAACAAAATGAAATTCTCTAGACATCTCCTAGAAATTCTCCGAACATCCAAAATTAAAACAGTCACTAGCCAGCTTTGTTAATTCTGAGATCTTTGAAAGACTCACTTAGGCTAGGACCATCAAAGACTCAATATGCCCCAATCACCCAAATCTATCATCACCCCATTCAGTATGTTTTTCTGCCAAATAACCCTCATTAAGAAACCTCCAAAAAATTCTCTTCCCTCATTATATGCTTTCATAAATGTTTCCCAAAATATCCTGAAAGTGGGTTTGAGCTAGGGCCTTTGATTAGGCATCATCTCAAACCCTCGTTTGATGAATGGTCATTGATCCCCTAAACTCCATTTAAGCCCTTGAAAATCACCTCCTTACCACCACCCTCCATTTTCCCCCCCTTGCCACATGACATCCATCTAACCCTCCATCCATTTTGGCATCATCTCACATGTGTGTGGCTAATGTGACTCCACACCCTTCCATTCGAACCTCCTCTCCATCACTCATTTTCCATGGTGGGCCTTACATGCCATATGGTAATCATCCCTTCCAAGCCTCATCTCCATCCAATGGTCCTCCTATCGAAAGCATCAGTTTATCAGCCTTTGATGTTTAAGGCCATTAATTACAATTGAAACATAATAAAGATAAGATGTTTTGTAGTATAACTAATACAAAGAAAACAACTGCTAATTACATATAAAATGTTTCAGTACATGTGATCATATAAAGGATTATAAAATATAATGAAGTACAAAGTATGTAGGGGTCATCCCTTGTACAATACAAAAAATAGTAAATATCTGCATATGGGGTCATCCCTAGCGCCGCACCCTCTTTAACGTATATTTGTTGCCATTGTCACCAGGTGTACGAGCAAGTATACCGGCCAATACCGATAGCGGATGTGCACTGGGAAGAGGAACTGGGGCCTATGGAGCACTGAGAGGAGGTGAGGCTTGTGGAGCATTGGGATGAGCAAGTGAGATTTGTGGAGCCCTGGGAGGAGGTGGGGCTTGTGGAGCAGTGCGAGCCGGGGCTTGTGGAGCACATGGAGGAGCATTTGAGCATTGTGCAGCCGATGAAGATGGAGCATGGGGATCTAGGGAAGCGATGTCGATACCATCTCGTAAAACCTTCCGTATACAATACATCGTACTGATCAATCTATCCCTTGGCGTCTCCTCGATACCGTCATCCATAAGAGACTAAATAATCTGTAATGCACGCTCATTGCGCTGAAATAAAACATACCATAAAGTTTAGGATAAATACATTTTTAATGTTTAAAAAAAATTAACATAGACATGCAAACATTAAACGATATACCTGGATGACAATATCAACGGGTATGGTACCCTACATTGGTGGCTGGGGTGCACCGCTAGATCGATAGAGGAGATTTTGCATGTGTATATGGGACATACGTGGATACCACTCTATATAATCAATGGCACACTTGGAAGGGTACGCGACTGACATAGATCTATGCATATTAGATAGCACATGACTCTCCCACACCTCCTAGAACTGCTTCAAATATGCATATACCAGTCGATACGTGCCAGCAGATGCACCCCGAGTACCTCGAGTAGGGGCTATGGGAGCGGAAAGGATGACCTGGCGTTGCTTAAACTGTCTTATGACACTCATGGGATGGTAGGGCTCCATGATCTCCAGACGCCTCAATAACCCATGAAAATATGTAATGTCCTGAAATGCATGGTGTTCCCTACAATCAGTGTATGGTGTCCATCTCACCTGCACAAACCAGATAAAATATACGTTAAAATAGTAAGGATTGTCATAAACTACCAACATGTACCAAGACATACATCAATAACACGTTAAAAATATTAAAAAAATAACTAACAATACCTCGTGGATCACCCATGCATCAATAGTCTCTCTTAAAGCCCTGAAATAGTCCCCAAAGGACCCCCTTTCCTTGCGTGGTCTCCAACGCTACATGTGTGGTTGGTGATCAAGGTAATCCATGTTACGATGTGACTCTAAGGGATGAAAGTGATCGTAAATCCATCCGTCGAGCAACGTAACATAACTTGTCATTTGTTTGGCCTGAATCTGGCTGACAATCTCGAACTAAAGATAAATATAAGCCAATGTTCCAGCACACTATGAGTATGTATAGACCTTATCTAGGTCCCATAGCAATGTAAGAAAATAAATGGGAATCCGAGTACACATCTTGTTTGCAAACAACGTACACCAAAAAATAACAAATAGCCTCTGGCAACATATCCAATCCGATCCTCACTCAGGCATCAATAACCCCTGAAAATATGAGCCTCAACCACTCCATCATCATTGTTTGACCCCATGCCCTATCCAACTCCTCCTGTACTTCCTCCACCGTAACCCCTAGTGTCTCGGTCAGTAGTGTCTCAGTCGATTCGTTAGATAACCAGATTGGCTCAACTTGAATGGAGGTCCCTGTCACTGGAATCCCAAGCAAAGTGTAGACATCATCAAGCGTGATCGTCAACTCCTCAAATAGCACGTGGAATGTGTTGGTCTTCGGATACCAATGCTCAACAAAGGCGTAGACGACTATCTGATTGATGGACCAGTATAATGCACGCATTAAGAAGTATAGACTTGATCGTTGCACCAATCCCATCAACTTAAGAGTTTTGGACACCCCGGACCTCTACTTGCCACTCATAAAACTTGTCTGTGTGGCTAATACATTTTAGCGGCTCACGCTCCTGCAAAGGAAAAAAAGAAACAGTGTTAGCACAGTACGCACATATGGAATAAGGTGGGGTCCTCTGTAGCTCCAAGAACATCAAGGGTCGACAGCGGCTGCGACTGCGGCACCGTTGCTAGCTCCATAGTAGGTACGGTCTCACCCACTACTAAGTTTATCATAGAATCTTTGGTAGTCATGTGAGACACCTCTCCCATAACTCGAGAAACATCCTCAACCTTGTGTCATCGCGCAGATGTGGTCAATGCCACTCGTGAAGGACTAGCCTCCATATCTGTCATATGCCAAGAATTAGATATTAGAATAGTGTCTATAGGCATTAAATAAAAATTTTCTAAAAAAATGAAAATATTTAATGAAGTAAAATAAAATAAAATCTTTGGTACGTTCGGCCCTGTGATGCCGAACATGCCTTAAAGAGTTCGGTCTGGTTAGGTCGAACATTCCGTGAGAAGAAGAAAAAAAAATGACAAAACCACAAAAATTTTAAAAAAATGTTGATTTATTGAAATGTAAAGTAAATAGTTGATGTTTACGCTTCTTTAAACTATTTTTTTAAAATTAATTTCTTTGGATGGTATTTTTGAAGATCTTTTTTAACAAAAAAAAAAAAAAATCTCTTACCTAACCGGTGGATG
>JAOXJP010144642.1:0-13269 GCA_025762735.1 Platanus orientalis | reverse complement strand
CTTAAGCGCGGCCTCATTTAAGCCCAAGTTGTAATATTGGGCCACAAAATCTGTAACTGAAATTATTATAATTATAAATTAGGGTGTGTTTCTCCTAATTTAACTTAACTGTTCGGTTAAGAGTGTGCTTACCATTTTCGGTTCTAGGATTGTAAGATCCAATTGACACCAAACTCAGATAAAAATGTAAAAAAACAGTCCATATGATCCTTTCACTGACATTTCTTGCATATTAAATAGGGTGCCCAGTTTGGCCCAACCAAACAAGCTCAGTTGCCCACCCGGACCCGCTAATATGGCAAGACTGGGATCATATTGTTTGTGCTGATTGCTGGGCTAGCCATGGCCCAAGTTTCCTTAAAGAACATAACAACCCGGTCCAGCCTGGTTGATCATCAAAAAGAACAAGCATAAAAGCCTACAACCGACCATTTAGCAAGTCTAAAATATTCTACTTTTGTCAAATCCATGCCATGGGATATGACTAGCTTGCTAAGTTGGTAAAATCTGTGGGTGTCGTATCACAGACCTGGGTTCAAAACCTGTCTTCACCTACTTAACTATATATATATATATATATATATATAGGAGAGTATAGGCATTCTCACTTAGTATCCCTCTTTGTCGGGCTTGGATTATGTGAGAATGAATTTCGTGAGAACCGTGAAAACAGCACCAGAGGGGCTGACGCATCACTACCAAAAAGTGTTTTGCACTTTGGGGGGGGGCATTTATCACTTTTCGGCACTGATGTGTCCATACCCTGATGCCGTTTTTACAGTTCTCACATGATTCATTCTCACCTAATTTTTAGTGCTCTTTGTCCCACAATGCAATGCGATCCTAACAATGTTTTGTATGGACATGTCATAAGATTCAGGGCATAAGAAATTCCTTGCTTGTGTCATGTGTTCCATTCAAATGAATATTGGTTTGATCGCAGAGGATTAGGTACGAATGAAATTCGTACAAGTGGGTGCGAAGAGCACCAGGGGGCAGACACACCAGCGCCGAAAAGTGACAAGTGCCCCCCAAAAAGTGTAAGTCACTTTTTGGCACTGATGCATCAGCCCCCTGGTGCCACTCACACCATTCGTACAAACTTCATTCATACCTAATCCCAGCTGTGGTTTGATGGGGAGGTGTAAAGCACTATGTTCCAGTATTTTTGAGTCATACAAAATGGCATATGAATATTCAAGTGTTTTGTAAGATTCTCTTATAGGCCTCTAATCTTTTGTTATTTGCTAAAAAATGAAAATTTTAATCTAATTCAAAGTAAATTCTTGATTCCACTTAGTAAAAGTGAGGAGAAGAAGAAAATGTACATTTAAGGTATCCAATGCTTCCATAATTGAGAAAGCCATAGTCAAATGGATGAAAGAATGTTAGGCAAAGATGAAATGCTTTATCCTTCTAGTAATTATAATGTTGGAGAATCTGATCTAACCCACTTATTTTCAAATTCCAACCCATAAATGTGATTCTTGCACTTTTTTTTTTTCTTTTTTCTTGATGAATAATGATCCATATTCATGTCACACATACATGTTCTTCACATTTGTTGGAATATAAGGATCTGATCAATTCAAACTTTATGTGAGCTGATGTAACAATAGATTGACCATTTTATTTACTAAGAAAATGGTTACACTACAAGTATACTAGATTGAATTAACAACTTATACTCTAGCATCTTCATTCATTCATGGGTGTTGCTTATGTTATCAATGTACATAGTGGGTAAATTTTCAGGATTTATTTGCATGAAAATCTTATCTATATAAGCTATTTTTTAATAAGAGATTATGATCCAACTACTCAATATAATGATCTATTAGACTGTGTCCTTCATCACCGTGATGCAATCATATCACCGCAATTACTATGTATACATGATCATTACACTCTATTCTGAGATGATTTTTTGTTTCTTCTTTTGGCTGGTTTCTTAAGAAGTAAATTTAGGTGGACTGAAACTGTTTACATCATATCTATTGAGGCTTATTGAAATCTTATTACTCAAAATTCCCTGCCTGCACACTCTAATCCATGTCTGTTCTATGGAGACTTGACAACAAATTGGAAGAAAAAGAATACCCTCCAAATTTAGTTTCAATGGTGAATAAAAGTCTAAAAGTAATCTATTATTATGACACCATTTTAATTATTTGAAACCTTGCTAATTAAGAGTTTAGTTATTATTTAAAACAAAAAAAACGAAAAGAAGAAGAAGAAGCTAACAGCTAGTTATTTTAGTTATTTGAATTCAACTAAGGATCTCACTTTAAATTCAAACCTAATATGGTAATCAGTTTAAGCTGGGTATTGCTTACCTAATTTTGATGAAAATTAAAGGTCTTTTAAAATCTAGCATATGCGACTTAATTCAGAAGAATTTCATGCGTATAGGACTTTTCTGAAATTTCTAGGTGGTACTATACCCAAATGATCCTAGAGGGGGGTGAATAGGATCTTTTCCGATTGTGATGATTTAGTCTACTTTGTCTCAATTCAAATTAAAGTCCTGCTTTAGAATCAATTAGACAAACTTGTTATACAGTGGATATAAATAACAGTAAAACAATACAAACTTAGATAATTGTTACAATTCAAAAAACCAATTTAATCAATAAAAGCAAGCAATCACAATCACACAGAGGCACATAATTTTATAGTGGTACAGTGACCCTCCGGTCCCTACTCTACTCTAGAAAGCTCTTTTTCAAACTCATTGATTTTATTAATAGATTAATCACCCTAATCTATTACAAGAAAATAACAAACCTAAACCACATACAAGTTTCACAAGAATCCACTCACTTTGCAAGTTCCACAACAAGTGACTCTAGTGGGTGTACATGTTCATTGACTCCAGTGGACGCCTCAAGCCATTTCTAGTGACTTCGGTAGAAGCTCCAAAAGCACATCCTCCAATGACTCCGATGATGCCTTACGAGTCTAGTGACCTTGATGGACTCAATTCAATAGAATGAATGATTTTCTTAGATGTAGTGTGGCATCTATTGACACAGAAAATTTGTGACCATGAAAAATTTACCCTTCATCCATGACTAATCAAGTCAATCATGATTTAGCTTGTCACGACTGACATAGCCCAATCACAACTGACAAGACAATCACGACTTAGGAATCCTGGATTGCTATAGACGGAGGGCATAAACCCAAATTTGTTATATTTTGTCATTTTGACCTTAAGGAATCACAACCAAAGTCGTTTTAGACTCCTAAGACATTCGAGAAGTTAATGGAAGAGCACAACGTATGTAGAACTCCTTCAATCTATACAAATTACTAAAGAGATACATTCCTACACTGAATAGATCTCCTTCTATAGAAAAACTCCTCTATCTCATCAAATCCTACAAATTAGGACAAGATAAGAGCTAGATAATATCACTTATGGTTATGGACATTCTCTCAATCATTTGATCTTGCATTAAGATGAATGAGTAACACACAAGAGACCACATCATCAAGTCTCCAAATTAAGATGGAGTCAAGAGCAACAAGTTACTAATCACAGTTGGACTTCTAAAAAGAGTCTAACTTTGTTTTCATTCTATAAATACTCAATATTCTACATGTTAAGGAGGCTTTTCAACTTTCTCCTTTGCTTTCAAGCATCCACAAACACCACACAATTCAAAGCATTCACATCTTCAAGTCTCTTCAAGTTCAAATCTTTTTTAATACCAAGTTCTTCTATTTTTTGAGGCTTCTTAGGTCCATTAAACCTCTAAGAACTCAAGGAAGATGGCACCAGCTCAAGGACAAGAAGTTGCGATAGCAAAAAAGTAAGTTTAGGAGTGAATTTCAATACACATAAAGGTGTATTATATGAATTCCATGGTTGTATTACATTCAAATATATCAATGAAAAACTTCATTACTTCCTTTTTCATTTTCTTCATGCATTATTGTCTTTTGCTTGTCTTTCACAATTTGTAAAACAAGTGGTGAATTAGAGGTACGTCATTTTACAAACAAGCGGTAATTAACAAGCTTTCGTAAGAAAGTTTGGAGTAAAAGTCCCCATAACAAATCAATAAATCAACTATTATCAAGTTAGGTAATTTGAACATCAAGATTTCAACCTTAAGGCAATGAAATTTGGTGTTATAGCCTCTTCAGAGGAAAATATTTCAATGACAACTCTCTTTCAATGGGGATACCTTCTTCAATGTTAAAGTTGATTCACCACTTTAACTCGCTCTCCAAACTTTCCAACGTATAACAATGGGTAGGAAAGCTAAGTTGGAATTCCTTGTGTTGGGTTTACTAGTTTTTAAGCTCCAAGGTTGTATATAAAGGTTGCCTTACAAATTATACAAACTTACTAGTTAAGCACTTTAAGAACTGACAAAAATTCACTCTTTGTATTGTAGTTCCATAGTTGAATCATTGGGGGTTCTTCTATATTTTAGAGGGCCAAAAACCAACCTTTGAATGCTTCCCAACAGTAAAAAGTATAGTTGTTGGGTGAGTTTGTTTTGGCAAATTTTGTTTTTCTGGATAATTCGATCGATCAATAAAACTCATATGGATTGATCAAAATTCTCAAGGTCAAAATAACATTCTTCCCAACTTATCCAAAAAACTTTCGATCTATCCAAATACTTTCAATTGATCCAAAGATTCTATTTTGATCTATCCAAGTACTTTCGATTAGTCCAAATTTTCAACTTGATAAAATTTGACTTTTAAGTTAAATATTGTTTAGCAACCTCTGGGTTTTACTTAAGGTTCATGGGAAGGTCTATATGATCATCTTAGAGTTTTTAGTTCAAGTCTTACCCATGATCACTTACCAACCAACCTTGAATGATTTATTTACCTATGATGCACAAGGTTTGTTTTTGAGGTGCTTGGAACTTAAGCTTGAGACATTGTTATAGAGTTCACTTTGTGGTTTCATGTCCCCTGCACTTGTACATAGTCCTTCTTCATCCGGTGTTGAGCAATGTATCTCTTGAACTTCACTTTGACTTGGACATACATGACTCACTTGATATTAAATGTCTAATGCATATAATCCTAATTACATGAACCATCTACATATAAGTACAACTTACTTTTTGGAATGGAATTGACAACTAGATATATAAATTACACTAACATTTTCTTTCCTTTTTTCTTATACATATAAAATGTAGTTCTCTCTTTCGTCTTCCTTTCAAAACTCTATTATTAGAAGTGATTAAAATATAATAGAAGTCTAATAAAACATATTACATGGCATACATGTATACTCCCCAATTAAGTATATGCCATAAATGATAATCATTGTCAAAACCAATAACTTCTTTCTGATTGATGATGGCTGAGGTGGTTATTATCATCTAATCATGCTTAATTTTTTTAGTTAGCCTAATTATGCTGATTTTTAATCTATGGGATCTGAATCCAGCATCTTGCATCTATAGGGAAAACACATTATACTCCCTCATTATTTTCTGTTAAACATAGACCTTAGTGTTTCTGCCAATAGCATGGTCGAAAGAAGGAACATGTCAATTTATTTTGTACAAAATAAAATTAAAAGTAACTTTTCTTTTAATATAATCTTGAAAAGCCACATTGTGTGGAAAAATTAAGGTGAAGTACCAGGCGTGATTAGAAGAAAACGAGATAACTTGGCAACCACACCTAAAGTAGCTCAACGCTAAGCATTAGGGAAGCAAATATCTAATTAATATTCATATTCGTTTATACACACACTACACACACACACACACACACACAAATATATATAGTGATTGATTTAAATTAATAGTCATATTTTAATATTATAGATTATTTTATTTTAGAAATACTATTGTAAGTTATTAATCCTAACCCTAATGGATACAAATATGTTAACCTAACTTAATGAATTTGTTTTATCGAATATATCTGTTTTCGTATCTGATTCGATAAATATCTGTTTGTGTAAAAAATATCTGATTATAAATGAATCAAATACAGATATACTAGTATCCGGATCATATCCAGTTTATTTCATCCCTACCAAAAACACGTGCCCACCTTTTGTCACATTTTTTTTGGTAAGTCACCTTTGTCAAGTTTATGCAATTGGTTTTATAACTTAAGGAAAAGCTAAATTCAAGCCAAGAGCCACTAATTTGTGCTAACCTAGAAATATGATAAAAGAGGATAATTTATTACTTTGAGCAATCAACAGAGCTTCAAAATTCGAAGTAACGAGCAGATTATCATAATAAAATAACTAGAGCTGTCTAACTCCATTAGATGCATAGACTTTAATATACATAACTAAAAATAATGTGGCCTCCTTTAATATAATTCAAATTGACCAGTCATAATGGCTTACTTCTTACTTTTTAAAAACATTATATTCAACACATTGAACGGTTGTCATCTTTCAACATATACCTAATTTTGTCGAACCCAAGAGATTTCTAGAAGGAGTGAGCCAACTAGATTGCCTGGATATGGAGCCCAACCCTTTGTTGCTCATATCCTTGTCACAAGGATATCCTTATAAATAAATAAAAAATTATCAAATAATGGAGGGTGTTTTATAACAATTAAACATGTGTATTAGGATCATCATGATCAGCTGAGCTTGTTTGAAGCTTACAGAGTTGCGCCTGTGGCTCCAATTGAGCCCATTTAGCTAACTCAGCCTGAGCTGAGCTATATATATATATATATGCAGACTAGCTTCTTGTACATTTTGATCTCTACTAAGTACTAAATCTGTCCCCATCTTGTTAAGTTCATTAGTAAAACCAAGGAATATAATTTCTTTTATTAGTACTTTTTTAAAGGTTGTCTAGAGAAGGGAGAGGGAAACAAGAGGAAACAGAAATGAGTGAATGGTGCAGGAACCTTTCCTTGCTCTTCTTCAGTTGATGACGATGTTATCCTGCCACCACTTCACCTGTACGAAGCCAGTATTCCACCGCCCCCTTTGCTGTTGCTGCCCCTCCCCCATTAACTTCTTCTTCTTCCCTGTCTTCTTCGCATTCTTGCAATGGCCCTCACTGCCGCCCTCAAATCTTTCAATCTTGAAGGCGGTACCATCACTGTCAATCCCTACGTCGTTTTCTCTCCGTGACAAAGCCCGTCGTTTTCTCTGGTGATTTTGTAATAGAAGAACAACTGTGTTGACCGAAAAAATATTTAATTAAATATTCTAAAAACAAGAAAAATTAGACAATTTTTTAGGGATGGTGCTCAGCCGTAGCAAATTTATCTGTAGCTTTTTGTAGTATGGAAAAAATTTAAAAAGACAAAACCCCATGTTAAAAGAGAAAAAAACCTTATGCTTATTGTTCATGCTACAAAAAGCTACAGCAGATCACTTCGTTTTTTTTTTTATACCACCGTGTCTAGATTTGATAAAAAAAAAAAAAAAAAATGAAGGCACTAACGTAATGGAATGATGGAGAAATAGGATGTGGAAAAAAAAAAAATACAAAGAGAGAAAATGACCAAAAATACCCTCAATTTCATTTTAGAAAGCAAATGGGCATGGATGGTTTACAGTAGAAATAAAATTGAGCAAATTTCTGATCTGTCCTCACTTGGGTACGCTAGTAGCATGTAAAAAAAGAGAAAAGGTATGCGAGTTTTGCAAGTTGAGCTCACCTTAAGCTTAACCACCTATCCAGTGTATTTCCCTTTACATGCCTCGCGAAGGATCTGGTCTCCTTAGATATTATGTTTATTGAGGGTCATACGTTGCCAACCTAAGCTGAAAAGAGTGGACTGGCTGAATGGGTTCTTCAACAAAATCGGTTTACAATTGGTTTTTTTTTTTTTTTAAATTTTTTTTGGGTTAAATAATAGGTTATAATTGTCTAAGATCAAGATAGGGAATGAACAATCCAGACCCGATCCAATTATGTTATGCCGTCCATAGCTTGGGAAAATGGGTGGGTTGGGTCAAGATTGGAGCACAGAATGCTCCACCAAGACCCGACCCAATCATGTTGTGGTGTGCCCCGGCCCACATATATGGCAAGCCTGGGCTCTTATTTTTCTGGCCTGGTTGTTGAGTTAGTTGAGCTGCTCATGACCCAATAAAACCTAAAAGCACAAAACAACCTCGCCCGGCCTGGTTGATCATTAAAAAGCACAAGCATAAATGTCTACAGCCCACCATTTTGCCAGTCACAACCTTGTACTTTTGTCAAATCTATGGCATAGGAGAGGCGTTAGTATTCCCCTATGTCCCACAAAGCAATGCGATCCTAACCAACCTTTTCCTATGGGCATGTCATGAGATTCAGGTCTTAAGAAGTTCCATTTTTGCGTCATGGATTCCATTCCAATGAATATTGGTTTGATGAGGAGGTTAGAAGAATTATGTTCCAAAATTATTGTCAAACAGCATGGCATATGAATATCTAAGTATTTTCTAAAATTCTATCATGGGCCTCTAATCTTTCGTTTAAGATTTAAAAGTTTAATCTAATTCAAAGCAAATGTTGGGTTCCACTTGGTAAAAAAAGAGGAGAAAAAGAGGTGTATATAAGGTATCCAGTGCTTCAATAATTGAGAAAGCTATAGCCTAATGGATATAGGAATGTTAGGGTAAAGATGAAATGCTTTGTCCTAGAAATTATAATGGAGGAGAATCTGATTTAGTAGCTAACTCACATATTCTCAAATTCCAACCCATGAATGTGGTAATTACACTTTTTTTTTTCTTTCGGCAAATAATGATCCTCAATCATGTCTTAAAAAACATTCTTCACGTTTGTTGGTATATTATTATCTGATACATTAAGTTTTGATGTAAGTCAATGTAACAACAGATTCATTCCTTGTTTATTATGAGAATGGTAACACTACGAGTATCCCTGATTAACTGAACAACTTATACTCGGGCATCTTCATTCATTCATGGGTGTTGCTAATGTTATCAATGTAGTGGGTATATTCCAGGAATTATTTGCATGAACATCTTATCTAAGAGAAATTATCAAGTATAAATGATCTATTCTGATGGGAAAAAAATTAGGTGAAAACGAATCTCATGAGAACTGTGCAAACAACACTAGGGTGGTGCGGACACATCAGCACCGAAAAGTGATAAGTGCCCCCCAAAAAGTGTAAGTCACTTTTCAGTACTGATGCATCAGCCCCTTTGGTGCTGTTTGCACAGTTCTCACGAGATTCGTTTTCACATAATCCAAGCCCATTCTGCTGTGGTTTCTTCTTCTTCTTATAATTTTTATTTATTTTGCCTACTTGCTAAGAAGTCAGTTTAGGCTGGCTGAAGCTATTTACATCAAATCATCTGAGGCTGACCAAAAACCTGTTACACTGAATTCCCTACCCCCTAACTCAGACCCATGTTCTTACTTTGTAACTTCAGTTCCAATGGTCAATAAAAGTATAAAAGTAATCTATTATTCTAGCATTATTTTACTTATTTGAAACCTTACTAATTGAGAGTTTAGTTATTTAATTTTTATTATTTGATCTCAACTCGGGATCTATACCAAAAAGAAAATCAACAAAGATCTCTCTCAAAGTTCAAACCTAATATAGTAATCAGTTTAAGATGGGTGTTTCTTAACTAATTTTGATGAAAATTAGAATGACTTTTGAAATTTGCGAAAAGCATCTACGACTTAACTCGGAAGAATTTCTGGTGTATAGACTTTTCTATCCCTTTTCTTGCATACTTAACATTCCATTTCAGTAACATATCTAGTTCTCTCTTTTGTCTACATCACAAGACTATTAAATATTTATAATAGGGATCAAAATTTTATAGGAGTCCAATAACCACAAACATTACATACATGTAGACACCACATTACCATATCTGCCATCATTGATACACTGTCAAAATTGGAAACTTCTTATGGATTGTTTATAGCGACGTAGTTATTATCATCTGGTCATACTAAGATTTATTTTTCTCTTAATCTGATTATGCTGAATTTTGGTGTAGGTGATCTTGATCCAGCAGCTTGCATGAAAAGGGCCATGGCATTTATGCACTATTATTAGACATAGACCATGGATTTTCTGTTTGTAATATGGTCAAAAGGAGGAACATGTCGATTTATCTGGGCACAAAAAAACAAAATAAAATAAAGTATGTTGGCAAGCCAAATAGTTTGACAATTGAGATCTAGCACCAGACTTTTGTGAGTTTTAAGTGTCTTTTATTTGAAGTTACTTTTTTTTTTTTTGATTAACTATTTGAAGTTACTTCAAGAAGTGGCAAACAGAGATAGGAGAAAATGTGACAACATGGGTATTATATTATTCAAATTGTCTAGACTTTGAGAACAATAATCACAATTTTCTCCACTAGAGCCAAATATTAGCTAGAAATGCAGTTTTGTTCCTGCAGAAGCACATCTTTAACCTTACCTAAAGAAGTTCAATGACAAGCACACGTCCCTACCTTGTCACAGTTGTACAATATTGTGAACACGTCCCTACTATATAGTAGGGTTCACGTGCCTACAATTCAACTAGGTTCACCTGGTTGAATGCATTCTTTTGTCTGGTATCGGAAGAGGAACTAATTACTAAAGCAATGCATGCTCTTATTTTCCCCTTGTCTTATGTTGGGTAAGCTGGAATGGAACCAGATACCCAATGGTTGCAGTGCAGAACTTTAAACAATTGAGCCATGGGCTCAAGAATAACTTATGCTAACCTAGAATTTGATAAGAGAATAACTCAAATAGAAACTTTAAAAAAGGCTAATTACTTTGAGAAATCAACAAAGATTATAGATTCAAAGTAATTACATGTCCATGATTACCATGATAAAGTAACTAGAGCTGTCTAACTCCATTAAAGGCAGAGATTTTATTAATAAAATTAAAATCATGATGCCTCCCTTTATGATTCAAACTATATTTAAAAGAAGATTTTCTTATCACAGACACGCATGCGCATTTAGTGTGCTAATCCACGATCATTCACTAACACACTTGGAAGAAAATGGTTACAGAAGAACCTTTAGAGTTAAATGACCTACCAAATTTTGTACAACTTCACCCAATAAGCAAACCCCTCCAAACTTGTCCCTTCCTGTTTATAGTGGTTTATGCCTTGATATTCACTCTTTAAATAATAATGACACCATTGTTAACTAATATAGGTTATGGATTCCATGATCATCACCTTTACAATATTATCATCTTACGTCGTAATCCACCATTAGCAAACAAAGCACTATAACATAGTGGATTTTGAAACCTCAAATTATGAGTAAGCAAAAATCGATCTAGTGATCTCTACATTTTGCATCCCAACTACAAGGATACCTGAGAGTGTAAATCTATGCTCTTAGTCATTCTCCATTTACTTCTTCAAAGGCCCCCCTCCCCCAACTGAAAAGAAAATCAAACTACTAGATTTTGTGCACTCATTTCTATAGAGAAGTGAATTAGGAGACATAACTATGCGGTTAAGATCATGTCCTGTCTGCTTATGTCCTGCTAAGACCTGTCCACAACCTAAGTGCAGGATTTGGCATAAAAAAAATGGTTATGCATAGGTTGTGTACATCTTTTTATGCCAAACCGTGAGTTTAGGTTGTGGACAGGTCCTAAGAGGACATAAGCAGACATGACATGATCTGAACCGATAATTATGATAATAAAATGCACTTCTCCTTATGATGCAAGAAGGATGCACATAGTTCAATGAACCGTTGCTTATGATGCAAATAGGAGACATGGTTCAAGCTCCAGTTAAAATGGTGATATACCATAGTTGGGGTACCAAAGGGACAACCAATTGAAAAGTAGAAGCATGTTTGAGCTGTTTTTGCCTGTGGACGTAGGTTTCAAGTTGAACCACTTGTGATTGTTGTTTTCACTATTTTCTTTTTTCTATTTATTTGCATAAGAGCTCCAAATCTAGGGTTTCTGCACAACATAATGACACAAAAACCTTTGTTTCAATGATGTATCAGCTTTTGGAAGACCTAAGTGTCTTCTCCGATCAAATCTGTGGTTGCCGGTTCTGACGTATTCGCTGACAATATCTTGCTTTAATGAGATCTGACATGTTGACGCGACATCTGATTTATAAAATGTGACAAAAGCCATATGTTGGGAACATGGCTGCTGATGATAAGCCATCTGAAGATAGAAATTTGAGACCTTTTTTTTTTTTTTTTTTTTTTTTTTTTCTGCTTATATCATATGAAGATACATAATGAGGTGAGAATCCAAAATGGGACTTATAGGCTGTTGTTGATAGTCAAGGATCAACTGAAAACGAGCAATTGCTTTTCACTACCCCACTTGGAGACAGAAATTAAATATCAATTCATTGCACTTTCAAGGGGTAGGAGAAAAAAAAAGGGTAGTGTCTGCTTTAGAGTCTCACCGACCACTTTGTATTTTCTTCCTCGTTCATGTAGGTAACTATGCATTAGCATGAGAAGATTGAAAAATATTGTGAATGCCAATGAGAACACCAAATTTTAGACCATATCGAACCATGCTGATTCAGATCTGACTGTCACTACCACCTACAATGGTGGTGCTATCCCATATTTCCATCAAATGGTTGTGATGTTGACCTTCTTTTCCTTTCTTTTTCTTTGGAAAAGGATCTCCTACATTTAATTTTTCTGTCCCCTTGTGTTTACACACACAAAGGGTAGGATGTATAGGGTTAAAACCTTTAAAAAAAAGTTTTTAAATGAACATTTGCTCCCTATTTGAAAGATGCACCAAATTCAAAAAACATCACGTGTCAGCCTATAGTGTGGAGACATGGGGGGACAAACAAATTTGGGTGTAGGAGATCCTTGTCCTTTTTCTTTCTTTCTTCTTCTTTCTTCTTTTGCTTCTTTGATAGGTAATTTGGGATTAGACCCATGACCAACCATGAGCTCAGGGTCATGATTACAGGCTGTCCATTTGAGTTACTGGCTTGAGCCAGCTACGGTGTTTGCCTTCGATAGGTATAAGCTGGCCCACTCTGAATACGTAACGGGGTTTTGTCTCTTTAAAACTTTTCTGCAAGCAAGAATCTCTAATTAGAGACTTATGAAATTCAATGGGAAATGAATGAATAAAGCCTCCTTCTAAGGAAACTTTCACTAAAGTGGTAGAGAAGCTTCTGTGATGACAAAGCCTTTAGAGAATTATAAACTGACACGTGATGTGTTTGGGCTTCAAAAAGGTGTTCAGGTGTTAAAAAAGAGACCAATTTCAAAAACACACCATGCGTTAATCAATGGCACGCCTACATAAGCTTGTGTCAATACAGACAATCATTCTC
>JAOXJP010144631.1:0-13269 GCA_025762735.1 Platanus orientalis | reverse complement strand
TCCAAACTACCCATGATATAGCCTCCAATTAGGCATCACTGGTTGGTAGCTCAAAATAACTAACATAATAACTTAGATAAATACAAACCCCTCAGGTCTAGGATGAGTTTATAAATATGAACAATACTTATCCTGAAAATGATGTTTTACCAAGTGTATTCTTAATAGATTACTTTAATACATTTATATAGTGCACCCACATGCAAGCTTAGAGTCTCACTCCAGTGACTGAGATTACATTACTCCATCATATGACAACTCTACATGTAGCAACCCTATAAGTGATGTGTACAACATCACCCATAGCTATAAACTTTCAAGTCTACAAGAACTGAATTATCAAATCTCTTCACACATTCCAATGTGTTTGACATCCTACTATGTTACCTGTAAATCACTTATCTCATCTCATGAGATCAAATAATTATCTATATAATGAAACAAATACATGTAATGATAAAATAAATAATAATAATTAATTAATCATGCCAATATTTTATATGAACGGCTTTGTCATGACACATATTTCCAACAATCATGCCTTTAGTTTTCTTATTCGTAACTGTTTGTTTGCTTTTTGGGCGTCATTCGTGGTATGACCTCCTCTACCATATGCAGCCTTCCTTTCGGGGATAAATTTAGTCAATTCACCCTAGATGGCGTGTTCTCGATCGGGCTTAGTTGGCTTGGGGTTTGATACTCGTGGATTCTCGGGTTGGGCCCGACTAGTCCTCAGTCTTATGCCCATCATTAATCATCTTCGGATACACCTATTAATTAATTTGGAAGAAATCTAGTGTCACACATTTACATAAATATATGTGGATTACAAACAACAATAATAAAAATACTCAAGTAAATCAACCAAGGTTGCAATCATTATAATTATAAAAATCTAAGTAACCCATAACATTATAAAAATGACATTCAACAAAAATATAAGAATGCAAAGTCAACCAAATAAACTATAAACAAACCTAGATGATGTCGTCGCAAGCTAATGGAAATACGTAGACTGGGGAATCTAAGATTAAAATATTTTGTTGGTGCCACTTGTGGTATTCTATTATCCTTAAAGTGAATTCTCCAGTCTCTTAAAGTACGACGACCTTATTTAGCATCCACTTCCAAGGGATTCACTAATGACTCACTTTGTTCAACACAACAAATGAGCCAGCACTCGAACAATTCTAACGGTTCCTTTGGTGTGTAGAATCAAAATCTCAAGAAATTTTTTTTTTTTTAAGAAAGATATTTGAAAATAGATAAGCATTATTTTCTTATTTTCTAAGATAAAACATGAGTATCTAAATGGAGAAAACCTACTCTGCGTGTGTGCTCACTCCTCTAAACATGAAAACCAAAAAGATCTCCCAAAACGTTGGCTACTATGTCATGGTTGTTCCAACGCACGACTGTTACCAAAATGAATGCATTGAATATAATTGTTATATTTAATAAATATGGTAACGTATATGCACTTTAAATTAAGATTCCATTTTAAATCTCATTAAATATGTTTCTTGATATATCACAATTTTCCATAATATTCAAAATTTAAATTGAAAATAAAAACACTTGTAAACACTTAAAACATGCAAAACAAGTAAAACACATAAAATATGTAAAAACAATAAATGGTGTAAATATGTGAAACACGCATAAACCATCATAAAAACATATACGCACCAAGGAATCAGACAAGAGATGCATAGGCATCAATGTCTGAATACTATGAATCAACCCTCGAAAAAACACCTTATGACCAATGGAAGCGTGGTAGACCTTGGGTCTGTAAACCAGACTCTGCTCCAATGAATCAACTGAAAATGTTATCCCCATCTCTCACCCACAATCTTTGTTGTTTATTAGGTTATCACTATTTCGGTCTTGCATCATACTTGTATGCTCATGAGCACTCTAAAGAACCAATCCAAGTTCTCTTAGGAAGCGGCCACACCCCCACACTCAACTAAGTGAATTTATCAAGTGTGTACTATAAATAAGCATACCACCATGTAGGTTAATGGTATACTATATATTACTCAAGAGTAAAATAATATTCATCCTTACAAATTGCATTAGCCATTGTTTGCATCATAGGGAATGGCACATTGATAATGTCAAGTGAGTCAGCTAATGACGTGTTCTTATCCATATGAACATACTTTATGGGATCGTTAATTACATAGGTTGAGTTACTATCACCATCAACTCATGATCTAGGTTTAATCCCATCCCATCCCCCTTAATGTTCATCCACTAATCGTCTAGTTAATGGTACAATTAAAATATATATTATACATCGATCTCATTAACTTTAACCAAGTATACAACTGTATCTTGCCCAAGTTGTCTCATACTAATTGAGCATTCACAATTTTGTTCCCATAGTGTACTAAAATTGTCACCGTACAAGTTTTACCCATAGATGAACAACTTCTAACAGATTTTTAAGTTATTTATAAAATATTAAGTCATTTGGCTTCACAACTTGCCTTCTTTAAGATAATAAACCATTCATCCAAAGTTGTCATGTCACTTTCCACATTTGTTTTGTTAATTTTATAAAATCTCTCCACCTATTAGAGTAATACAAAAATACTCGTGGAACTCATCAACATTATAATATTTTCTAGTACTATAGTTATACCAATATAATAATCATATATTTTATGTACTCTAAGACTTATATTATTGTATTTTAATAATTCTTAATTTTTATTTTTTAAATTTAAATTTATTTAGTCAAAGACTCTCAGATACAACCTCAACCTCATAAGAATTATTACTCTTATACAAATTAAATGTTTCACCTCATATTTGAACATTTCTTCACTTAATTATTTATAAGCAATAATTTTATTTATTATTTAGCTATTTATGAACTATGTTTCACTATCTTTGCTAAATAAATTAGAAGCCCCATGCTTCTTTAATGCTATTTTTAAAACATTGATTTTATACTTCACTTATAAGTGAATATTTTCTTAAAATGTTTTCAAGATTTAAGTAAATCTTATTAAGGGAAATTGCATTCACTTTCTTATTTCAAAGCTTTATATTGTTATTATAGTTCATACACGTTCTGATATAATATTTCTCAAATATTACAAAAAATGGCTTCAGGTTAATAAAACTTTATGAGATTCCACTTAACAGTTACTGTTGTATCATGACTTTTTATTTATTTAAGTCATTTCCCAATTTTTCTTTAAATAATATCATATAGTTAGCCTATGACTTAATTCTTGTCTTTTAGTTTAATTTTTTACAATTGACTAACTAAAAGAAAAACATCATATATCTTATTTTTCTCTTCACATAAACTTTAATGACATTCTTACTAATTCACATTCATATAATGTGAATGATTTAGTTAATCACAACCTTACACAATATGCTTATATGTTTTATTGGCTGACATTATGTCTCTTAATTGAACATGTTTATTAAAACATATTTATTAACAAGCTTTTCCTAATATTTAGTGATTCACTAGTTTGAAATACCTCTCATCATTTTAACGAATTCCAGTTCTATGCTTAATGTTTACTGTGTAATTGTCTTTTTTTTTTTTTTTTTTTCACTATTTTCTATTCAATTCTAGGCAATTAGACGGTGCTGAATATACTTGCTTTCGTCCTTTGTAATCTTCTAAGGAGAATGATGGTTTGCGATGAAAAAACGCTGTAGGCGTGTTCATATTGATACGTAATATTGAAATTGGTGCCTTTTTAGACACTTGTCGAGCACATTTTTTTTATTGCTTTAAATCCAACACAGCACGTGTCAGGTTATAATTGCTCACAGATACGTCAGTCGACCTTCAATCTCTCGATGGACTTATAAACGTCGGGGCCGAAATCTCAAGAACTTGTTCTTGTCACGTTCTTTCCTTGATTCGTCCTCAATTTTGATAGAGGAGATCGTGCCGATGAACTTAGCGTTTATGATTCACTTTTCTTCTTCGATCTAGGGTTTTTCCCATATAGAGGTTTTTCCGCTCTCGTTCTTCTTTAATGGCGAATTCGCACAGGGGTGCCCTATATGGCGCTGGTCCTTACAGATCGAGGTATTCCAATCCTCGTGAGATAGAATTAGCGCATTGGTTGGTCGATTCTTCTTTCTGAAAATCTTTCCTTTCTTCAATTTTCGCAGAGAAGGTCTTAGCACGAGAGCAGCCTCTAATTCAAATGAAATCCAGGTACACATCGATCCAATGCATGCAGACTTGGACGAAGAGATCACAGGTCTCCATGGAAAGATTAAACAACTGAAAAACGTGAGTTTTTCCCTTTTAATCTTTTTATTTCTACTTTGTTGATATAGCATGATTTCTCTGCATTTCCTTTTCTCGAATTGTTTGTTGTTACTTTGATTGAGTAGGGCGTTTGTTGCAAGCATTTCATTTGAAGAATTGATGCAATTTGTAGAGTGGGAAATGATTTTCATTTTCTGGGCTTTGGTCAATGTTTTGTTAAAAAATCTTGTGTAGGTTATAGAAAGATGGGAGCTTTATGGGCATTTAAGTATATTGTTCCATAAACATCATGTGTTGATCTTATATAACTACCCTGGATCAACCACAACCACCAAACACATGAACTTGTGTTTAGAAGTTCCTTGAAGAAAATTGAGGGCTCTAAGTCTGGACATATTATCATTTGCAGTCTACTGAAATTTCGTTTTATTAGCATTTTCACTACTTATTAAACAAATAATGTTCAGTATTGTTGTACTATCTTTTGGTTTTGTGAGACTTGGCATATCAGCAAATCATAGGTCTTTTTTCTTCATACACATTTATCAAACTTTGCATCATTAAGTGGCTCTGCTGACCTGTTGTTTCATGTACTTAAACCTATCTACTACAGTGCTTTAAGGACCTTTGGAATGCACTTATCATTTATTTTTCAGCAGCTATTCTATTCTAGGATACATCTGCCTGAGTTCTTTTACAACTCTACTCAACTCATCAAAAACTTATCCCAATTACTCAGGGATGACTACACGAATCCTGTCCCACCATTCCCTCAAAAAAAAAAAAATCCTGTCCCACCATTCCACTCTATCTAGGGCCATATCTGATGTTGCATCACAAACATTCATGTCTTTCTTCACTGCTTTCACCCAAATTGAATTTGGCATTCATCTTGTCCTTTTAACACTTTCAAAATGCACCATCTCACTCCTTTTTTTTTCTTCTCTCTTTTTTATGACTACTTTCCCACTCCTCACTGGTGCAATCAATTGCTCTTCACTGAATGACTGAACCAGCTCAGACAATTTTCCGTCATCTTTTCACCTATTAATACTACCTTTAAGCTCTGCAAATGCAGTTATTTCTGATTATATCTTTCCTAGTGTTACCACCCATCTATCTCAACAGCATTCATTCTATGTCTGTATCTTTTCTGTAGATTGCTCCAATAAAAATTTATAGGTTGTGATCCTTATATGTGGAACCTATGATTGCTTGATTTTGGAGGTGAAAGTAATGGACCTAATAGTATGAGTAGTGCTGTAATAATTACTGGGCTTGGTATTAAAATAATATATAAGCGAGCTGTCATCTCTGTAATGGACACAGATGCAATGACTGATAAATTCTATTTCCTATGTTACATGTGAATTATTAAAAATCAGTTGTGTCAACCGTCTTATTTTATATGCTTGTTCACTGAACTGTATTACAAACTATGGAGTATCATATTATGTATCTTTATTTTTGCATGCAGAAGTTGTTGATAGGTAGGTAGTAGAAGATGAGTTATGTTAGAAATTCTTCATCTTGTACGATATCGACTATCCACAGTTAAGAAGACAGAAACCTTTTCAAATGCTGCTGGTCTGAAGAAAAAACTTTCATATCAACAAGAAATAATTAATTTTCAGACAGTTTTGTTGGCATATATTGAATCGTTGATCAGTTGTGTCTCACATGAAATTCTTGATTAAACACCTCTGATCATCTCCTTTTAAGTCATTGTTTTGGACTCTATGTTTTTCTTTTCTTTTCATTCTGCTCCATGAGTTCTTACTCAAGTTTGGCACTGCAGGTAGCTCAAGAGATTGGGTCAGAAGCAAAATATCAGAATGAATTTATTTCTCAGTTGGTAGACATCTAACTCTAATGTGCCTCAATTGTTATTATTATTGTTATTGATACTGGTAAGTTTCTGAATCAGTTTTCTAAGAGCAATTTCAGCTGGTCCTTTGGAAAAGCTTAGACTTGAGGGTTGTAAATTGTTTTTTAAGAGGGGAAGGTGTAAGGCAAGGCTTAAGGACCTCCAGATCCATAGAGGTTTAGGCCTCAAAGCATGATTTTTTTTTTTTTTGCAAATAAAAAACTTACTATAGAGGAGAAATTGTAGAGCAAATAGAAAAGTAGTGAAATGTTAGTAAATGTAAGGTTACACGTATGCACAAGTTTAAGAAAAAGAATAAATAACTTCAACTGTCAGCTAATATATATATATATGGAGGCAAAAATGTCTTTAGTAAGATTTATTTTAGATTTTTTTATTGAATTAGCATATTAAAAAGAAATGTTTTTTGGTGAAAAGTTGATATAAAAAATTAAGTTAAATCAGATTTCAATTAAAACAAATGCTTATAGAGAAATCACGATAAAACTGCATTGCATGCCGGTGCTCCAAAAGCCTTCAATATTTATTAGAGACTCTTAATGTAAACTGGAGAAAAGAATTTAAACAGCCTAAAAAAATAATAATCATTTGAGTAAATAAATAAATAAAATAAAAATTGAAAAGAAATTGTTTTTTAAGTCTCAACGATGAGCACAACCTTACATGTGGTGCAGGACCTTGACAAAATACGAGCCTCAAGTTGTGATGTGAGTTGCTCATGTGTGCTTAAAGCTTTGAGGCGTGAGCCGTAGGAGGGTTTGTGATGCCGGGAAAATTTCCAACGGTATACAACAACACTTATGGGTGCGAACTATGAGAAGGGTGGTTGTAGTGGGACTAGTGTAAGAAAAAATAAAATGGAATGGAGAGGGTTGACCAAAGGTTCAAAAACTTTGATAATAGAAAATAATAAAATAAGAACAAGATAAGAAGAAGAAGAAGATTCAAGGAGTCCGCCTTGAGTTGTTATAGAATCCCCCACAACGGTTGTTAATGGAGTCCACCATTAATGAAAGTTTGGAGTCCACCAAAGAAAGACATTTAGTAAGGCAATCTTTAATATTTTCTCTCTCTCTCTCTCTCTCTCTCTCTCTCTCTCTCTCTCTATACACACACACATGTATATTTATAGGCCACAATTTCCCCCTTATTCATTTAAAAATAGATGCCCAACCAAAATAAGAAAAAAATTCCTTACTATAAAAGATGACCCAACCAAAATTAGTAAGAGAATCTGACCAAAATAGGAAAACACTCTACTTCCTTCTAAAAGAAAAAAGATTCCAACTATAATAGGAAAAGAATCAATAGGAAATGCCCTACGTCTTTTTAATAAAAAAACCAACCCACAATAAGAAAGATATTTTCTAATCCTTGTGTTGTACACACAATATTTAGATTAGAAAATTTTCTTAATAAGACTTTCTTTAAAAGAAACACATATGGAGAAAATTATTAAAAATATCTAATCTAAAAGATTACCAAAATACCATTGGAGTGAAATTTACTAAAATACCCCAAATATTCCTAAGCCTTGAACACAGGATGTTTAGTGTCCCGCATCTTTTTCCCCTAGTTCAAGAAAACTTGTCATTGAGTTTGTAATATTGTAAGAACAATGAAATAACTAAAACTGTGCAATGCTTTGATGATTATCCTTCTTTCTTCTAGATACTCTTGCACCTTTAAAGAAAACTAGTGAACCTATGGAGTTAAAAAGGGATCCTTATAGATATATTGTGGAACTTCTAGAATTGATTCATCTTGAATTTTCTTATCTTCCATTGGTTGAAGCATCGGTAATTCTCTAAGGGCTCTTGTAGTGGTTCAAGTATCTCTTGTTGTGAGACAACATTTAAATTCAATGGAATCTACTCTTGCATATTTTCTTCGAAAGTTGCATAGGAGTATGATGTTGCGGCTTTATTTTGCATTGGTAACACTCACCATGGTTAAAAATCTGCAATGACTTGTGTTTCTTCAACATAATTAGCCTTCCTTTTGTCAATCCATTACTTTCCTAGCACCACTTTATGGCATTCCGATGAATCAACTTTGCATACAATACCATCAATGTATCTCCCATGTTCGAATGGAATGTTAAAACCTTCTTTTGAATATTCATAATAGCGTTTGATCTATGGCATCTTGTAATATCTTTTCAACAAAACTTCTCAAAATTAGATTTTCATCGTACCTCTCACTAATCAGAGCTTTGATTGCATTCCCAAGAGGGTAAACAAACCTAGTTTTAATATCTAAATCTATCTTCTAGGCTTTGCTCTAATACCAAACAAATGACACGGGACACAAAACCTATTTTCAAAGCTTAGGGATATTTAGAATATTTTTAATTAATTTCAGTCAATGGGTAATTTGATAATCCCTAGACTAATGATACTTTAGTAATTTTTCTTTTTTAAGTGTCTTTTGAAGAAAGTTTTGTAATGTCAATTTTTTAGTCTAAATGTTGCATGTATAATACAAGGATTAGAAAATATCTTTCGTATTGTAGGTGGAATTGTTCCTTAGAAGGTAGGGTATATTTTATTTTGGGTCAGATTCTCTTTTTATTATGGTTGAGATCTCTTTCTTTTAGAAGGAAGTGGGTTGTTTTCCTATTTTAGCCAGAGATTCTCTTTCTACTTTTTGGTTGGACCTTCAATTTTAGTAGAAATTGAGTTTTTTTTTTCTTCTTCTTATTATTTTGGTTGGGCTTTCTGTTTTTTGAAGAATAAAAGGGGACTGTGATGTATAAATATATATGTATCTTCTTGAATATAAATGAATAAAGGAGTATTTAAGCTTGTCTTACTAAATGTCTTTCTTAGATGGATTCCAAAGTTCTATTAATAGTGGACTCTATTAACAACCATTGTGAGGGATTCCATAACAACTCAAGGTGGACTTCTTGAATCTTTTCCTTCTCTTGTTCTTATTTTATTATTTTCTATTATTAAAGTTTTCGAACATTTGCTAGCCCTCTCTATTTCCTTTAATCTTTAGTAGATTTTATTTTTTCCTACACTAGTCCCACTATGACCACTATTTTCATACCCATAAGCGTTGTTGTATATCATTGGGAATTTGTCTGGCATCAATTTGATCCTATAACGATACTCTTTGAAGCAAACCTCAACTAATTATGAAAACAAGGGCTCGTAGGATAAAAATTTTAGTTGTAGGTGCCAAGACACGTAATCAGCCTGATGCAGCAACCCTAACTTGGCTGGAAATGGCCTATCCTCTTTAGAGGCTTAGGCCTAAACCATTTGGAAAGGGCCTTGTAGGAGGAAAAATCATCAAGAGATGGAAGGGGAGAAATGTGGATGTCAAAATAGGATTTTTAAATTTGTTTTGGGATTTATTTTAGGGATGTTTTAGTAGAGTTTTATTTTTGTAAGGGTTTTATGTAATAATACTTTAATGGCTAAGGGTTTAGGTGTAAATTAGGAGTTATTTGGGATTTATTTGTAGTTAATTTAAGCGATTAAAGAGGGCTGGTCAACAACCTTAGGTTTTCGGGAGTGAGAGTCCAACTAGGCTTAGGAGTTTTGAGAAGTCTTTATATAAAGTCTTGATCATAGGATTTAATCAGTTTTGGACATTGGAATAAAGATCTCGGAGTTGTTTTGGTTCCCACGAATAGGGAGAGGTATTTCTCTCTCACGTCTCTCTCTTATTCCCCATTAGTTCTTCCCTCTTATCTCTCACTTGTGAATACCTTTTTTCTCTTTCACGATCTCTCTTCTTTCTTCTTCCTCTCTTCTCTTTATCTTGCTTAATCTCTATTATTTTCTTGTTGTTTCGTTTACTATTTTGCTTATTTGCTTCTTTAATCAAAGAAATATAAAAAAATTCCAAGAGTCAACATAAAGTAAATCTTGATTTGTTTTCTTGATTCAAAATCTGTAACAGACCAAAATTTAATCTTTCACACTGTTTTTCACAAGAAGCATCAAGAATCATCCATATCCACGGCCAAACCCTTTTCCCTCTCTGTTTCCATCCAAGAACCCTAGGGAAATCACTCTAGTAACCTACAGTAGCCCCAAATTTCCAACTCCAATTTGTTTTTCATTCTAGAAACTTAAATCCCTTCCTTTAATAGCCTACGACACCTATACCCTAGCTTCTTGATCCCGTCGGCAGTCCCTTATCCACAAATCCCAGTGCAATAACTTCTTGTTGTTCAGACCTCACGTCCCCTATTATCCCCACTTCTTTGTCGCAAAATAGTCCTAGGTTAGGCCTGTTTGTTAACATACTCTTGTGCCTAAATTATTTCCCAGATTTGAACATAAGAATCCCATACCTCAGCCCAAGCATTAACCTATTCATCCATTATCCTTGGCCTTAACCAACCCTAACCTTGCTGAAATTTCAGACTTCGAACCACTCCTTCTCCAGCCTACCTTCCATTATCCAAGAGCCTAATTTTAGCCCTATAATTTTGTTCCTTACCCCTTCATTATCTCTTAAATTGTGATTGATATTTCTTTATAATCTTTGTAGCTTATCTACGGCTAATCCCTCGGGTATCCCTACACCAATTTGGTATTAGAGATAAACCCCGGTGATTTTGTATGGTTGATTTAGAAGGAGTCCTACTCTTTTGGAAAAGGCCCTAAACCCTAGAATTTTGGGGTTCTTGAAAGGGGGTCTAAAACCCAGAGCATGTCCAAGATATTAAGGCCACCAAGAAAGATCTAGGTTATTTGACAACCCAGATGAATGGAATGGAAGCCAAATTGGATGCTATTCAAGCCCAATTAAAAACACTTATTGCAACCATGTCTAAGAAGGAAGAGTCGGAGAAATCCCTAGTTCAGGCCATGGAAGCCTCCAATTCAGCATCCCCTCCCAATCAGTCTAGTAGTGTGCAAGTTGGTGAAGCTTCTCATCAATTTCAACATGAAGTGGTATCTCCTACGACAGAGCACATGAACAAATTTGATACCCACCATAGTGCTGTCCAACATGAGATTGATAGGAAGACACGTCTACAAGTGTCAGATTTGCATGGAGAGCATAATCCTGAGATATTTCTTGATTGGTTACACAACATGGAGTCATTCTTTAATTGGCATGAAGTTTCAGAAGGAAGAAGACTCAGATTTGCAGAGGCTAAGTTAAAAGGTACTGCAAGAATGTGGTGGGACCATTACAAAGATGAGCATGCTAGGCAATGGGGAACTTTTCATAATTGGGAAGTTTTGAAACCAGTAATGAAGCGTAGATTTGAGCCACCAAACTTTAGGCAGCGAGCTCACCTTCAGTTCATTCAGTTACAGCACAACACCATGTCAGTTGAGGAGTATATTAGCAAATTCTACCACTTGGCTATCCGAGCGAAATTTAAGTGGAACGATAACATCATGGTTGTCATGTATCGGCATGGTTTGTAGCCTCAAATTGCAGCAGGATTGAGCTATAGCTGTATGCCTACCTTAGATGATGCTATCTGCATTGCGTAGCAGTTAATTATCGGAATAAAAACATTGCGTACTAGGTGGAGGAGAACTTATAGAAAGTTCCTTTTAGGCTAGCCTTTTTTGAGAGTTCTCCATGGGTTGAGAGTCAGAGTTGTGGATTTCCTACTAGTAGGACAGCCAATTAGCCATAGCTTAGTGGCATCACCATAGCATCTTCCAGACTAGCCGGGACCATTTCGTTATCCCGAGTCTAAAACCCAGATGCATCCTTATAGAAGGGTAAAGGACCATGTTATCACTATCATGGGTATAGTCATTTCTCCACACATTGCCCACAACGAATCATGGATCTTTCTAACAAACTGCCCATAGATGAAGACAAGGAAGTTTATGATCTACAACAAGCTCTCATCCTTGGGGCGGATTGGGCATTAGAGGATGAGCTTGAGGATGATCAGGTAGTCTACGTGATGCAAACAACAATATGCGACTTATGTATGTGCCTCCACATAAGAGGGCTAGATTTAAGTGTGCATGTTATATGGGGTTATTTAGGGTTTTATAGGGGGTAACATTTATTTTGTGTCCTTGTAATAAGGTCAATAGTGCCAAAAATTATTTTTTGGTTTTTTTTAGAGTAATCCCGTTTTTGATATTTAGCCTACTTTTTCAAAGGTCAAAACTTGTTATTTTGGCTTGATTTTGGTGTCATTAGATAGGTTATTCTGTTACCTTTATAATAAAACTAAGATTTTGCAAATTTGAGGTGATTTGAGAAAGTTATAACCAAATTACTAAGAGAGTGTCAGTAAAAACAGGAATAGTGTTTTTTTTATAAAGTTTTAAGTTTTAGTAGTTTAGACTTTAGGAATTTTATATTTTGGAAAGTTTAGGAATTAAGAAAACTTATACAACAAGTTATTGATGTTTTTATAATGTTTTATATTTCAGAAAACTTGGCTAGCAAGTTTAGGATTTTAGGATGTTTCTAATTGTTTAAGGTTGTAAGGTTATTTACAGGCAACCCTTTCCCCATAATTTGATAGTGAAAAATAAATAAGTTTTTGAAGATTTGGATGTTCTCAATGTGTGATTGTGGCCTTGTTCTTCTCTCCAAGGGTTGAGGCCATCTCCTAGGCTTCCCTTTCTCTCCATGTGGGTTGCAGCACTCTAGTGCACTTGTGAGTATCACCTCACCCTCCCTCTTTCTCCAAGGTATTTCTCTTACCTTTTTATTTTTATACTTCTCTCTTAGTTTCTTCTTCTTCTTCTCTCTTTTTCTTTTCTCCATATTCTTTCTTATCTTCTTTCTATCATTATTCTTCTTTTTTTTTTTTCTTCCTCCACTTCTTAAACCTCCATTCAAGCACCTCCAAGTTTTTGAAATTTCATAATTTAATCCATCAATTCTTGCGGAATTTTATGAAATTTTGACTGTAGAACCTTGGGACACGTTAGAAGTGGTCATAAAATTTTCAGAATTTTCTAATGCATTAGAGGGGCATTTTGGTACTTCATGCTTTTCTGTCCAAAATTACAAAAATACCCTTTTGAGATATTTTCTTATATTTTCTCCTCTTTTTTTTGGTTCTAACTCCTTATCTTCTTTTTGTGCTTTTACTTTTTGATTCTTAAATTTTCGTGGCTACTTGTTTGTTTCTAAACTCTATTCTTGATTTATT